>PVKA01005984.1:0-21009 GCA_004027165.1 Ctenomys sociabilis | reverse complement strand
ATAAAGAAGCGAATAAATATATGAAAAAATGCTCCACATTGCTAGCCATTCGTGAAATGCAAATAAAAACAACACTGAGATACCATCTCACTCCAGAAAGAATGGCTATCATAAGGAAATCAACCAACAACAAATGTTGGAGAGGTTGTGGGGAAAAGGGAACACTTCTCCACTGCTGGTGGGAATGTAGACTGGTACAACCATTGTGGCGGTCAGTGTGGATACTCCTCAAAAAAGTAGGACTAGAAATCCCATTCCAACCGGCTATCCCCTTACTGGGAATTTCCCCAAAGGATCTGGATATATTGTATCATAGTGATATATGTGTACCTATGTTTATAGCAGCACAATGTGTGATAGAAAAATCTTGGAAACAACCAAGATGTCCATCACATGAGGAATGGTTGAAAAAGATGTGGTATTTGTATATAATGGAGTATTACTCAGCTATTAAGAATGATAAGTTCTAAGTGGATTTATACAGAAGTGGCATTTATACAGAAGTGGATGCCACTTGAACATATAGTCAGACAAATTTTTTAAGCATGCAGTGCACAATTCAAGGCTCTTGGCATATACCTTGGTGGTTTTTAACTTATACAGCTTTGTGGGTAAGAGGATATTTGACAGTAATGAGATTCCCTTTCAGTGTTCAGAATACAGGTGGTGGGCGAAGCTGCTGTCAAGAAGATAAAGACCACAGGTGCTACTGATCACATTCACCCAGCAGGACAACGCTATAACAAAGAAGTATGAGAATTCGGATATCTAAAATGCTGAAACTGAGACCTTCTTGAATGAGCTACCAGAGACACTCTCTGGTCCAGTGTGTGAGCAAACAGAAAAAGCCTGTTTTACCTACGTTATTAAGAAACATATGGTACAGAATTTCAAAACAAGAATAGAAAATTATCAATGGTTGTTATATTAGATTTTGTTATTAGAGTTGTTGCTTGGATTACCAGATACAAGTGTACAATACTGATTAAACAACTAAACATTAGCTCTTTCTTTTAATAAACCTTAATTTTTCTTGTCCTTTTTACTTTTTATTTCTAGTTTATTTTAAAGAAAGCATAATAATAATTGATAATACATTAGAAATGTTATACATTTATTTATTTATTTATTATATGTGTTTTTATGGAACTGAGGATTGAACTCAGGCCCTTGTGCTTGCCAGGGAAGCATTCATTCTACTGAGCTATCTCCATGGCCCCAAAATGGTATATATTTAGAACAAGATAATCAGCACTCAACCATGGTTTTTATATTACACATTGCTGTCCTGGAAGTAGTTGTTGCTTTCTGTCTTTGTTTTTGCTTTACAAAATAAAAAGTAAAAATAAATAAATAAATAAATAAGTAAAAGAAAATATGGCTCCTACGTGTTTACCATCAACTTAGAATAATAGTGTCAACAGAATTCAGAGAAATAAGATAAAAATTAAGTGCACATAAATAAGCTACAAATCTTTCTCAAATAAAAATATCTATCACCCCAAATCTGTAAGCTGCTATAAGCCTAAATTATCATATGAAACATAACCAAGAAAGAAATATACAGAATGTATGAATATATCTAAAAATTAAGATACAAAAGGATATGAGAAAATAGTTTATAGCTGGAACATAATCTGATTATTAAATTCTAAAAACACTTCATACTTATTTAAACAATAAAATTACCTAAATAGTTTCAGTTTCATGGAAAAAGAACTGAATTAGAAACAGGAAATTTGGGTGGCAGAGATAGCTCAGTGGACTTTGTGCCTGCCTAGGCAAGAGCAAGGACTCGAGTTCGATGTCCAGTGCTGCATGCCATGCCATCCCTGTCCCCAGGCCCACCAAGCAGGCCACCAAAACCGGAAGAGGTGGCGCATGCTGTAATCCCAGCATTGGGGAGGCTGACAGAGTTGTCCTGCTGGTTGGATGTGCATGGCAGTGCCTGCGACACTTAGCTGCTTGAGAGCAGCTCTGCTACGGATAATTGCAAGTCCGACCTGCATAGTAAGACCCTGTACCAAATGCGAAAATTGTTTTAAAAAAATTTTTAAAAAAACAGAAAAAAATTTTGGCTGCTCCCTCAATAGCTCTATGACTATCTATTTGTTGTATGATTCTCTGCAAGCTATTATTCTGAGTACTATGAGAGACATGAATTGGTAAAGGTCTTTTAAAATGCAATTTCTTGCTCACTTCATAAGGCATTTTTTAGTCTTATGCATCTGTAAATTGCTTGTATTTTTCTGTTTGCCTAGTTTTTTTAACTAGACAAGACAAAGCAAATGGTTTTTTGATTGTGGTCTTATCAAGCCACAGTTTGCAGTTGGGTTCAGCATTCACTAACACATGAGAAAATTACATAAATACAGAGAGTAATTGATTCCAATTCAGTTCAAGTCAGTGTAATTCAGTGCAGTTAACCCTGATCCAGATGATGGAGTAGGTGCTGAGGATACAGAAAAGACAAACAAATATATATCTATGTCCAACTTTCTAAAGCACAGTTTGTCAGATGTAGCAAAGTCGGGCATGAGCCCTGACAACACCAAATATGGGCATCTGATTGTACTACTGCTGTTTGCTCTGTTTAAATTATGAAATACAAGTATTATTTTTTCCTCAAAGCCCTTTTCCCTGTATGCTCTCTATCACAGCACTACTTATTGTGGCATTTATAAACATGTTTTTGGCTCATAAGACCATCCCTTAAATTATGGTAAGGGTTTCTGATACTTAAAGGCTCCATCTCAAAGCTAGAAGTTGTCTCTCATCTTTATGAAAGAAGAAATCTCTGCAATTTCATTGTATCACTATGAGACAGAAGGATTTCAATATATCAAATTATAGAAAGAAAGCTTACTGTGAATGAAGATACATCTTATTCTATCCTTTCAAAAGGTAGTAGCCTCGTGTCCATTCGAAGGACTATTAAAATAGATGAACATGCAGGAAACAAGGAAATGTTTGTTGATAGTTATTTGGTAGAAAAAAATTATTCTTCATGTGTTTTTATCTTAAGCAATACTACTAGTCAGGCAAAGTTTATATTTTAGTTGTGATTTTTTAATTATTTTACTTCATTCTCAGTGGTAATTCTTTGCATTTTTCTTATAAAATTCTTATAATTTTTTGTTATACAGGTACATTGAGTTTTCTGATAAAGCAAATTTTCTGTAATAACTATAAAATTAAAACATAGTAACAAAAATCTAGCTATAATTTACTGTATACTGAACACTAAACTAAGTGCTTCAAGTAGCTTTCCTCTTTTGAGGCTCAGAATAAGCTTAAGAAGTATCCCCATTTCAACCATAACTGATCTTGAGAGATTAAGTGAACTGCCTGAAGTCCCGAGAGCTATTAAGTAAGAGAATCTAGGTCACACTTACTGAAATCTTAGGAGCTTAAAAATCATACTTTTCTACAAAGTGTGTTTGGGTATATTGTGCAGAGACATCGTCCATTGTCGGCTTTGCCTAAAACCCAGTTTTGATTATTTCTCAATAAGCCTTATTTACATTAAATTATTTTTCTATTGGAATATTCTTACTTATTAAAATAAATCAGCAGTATGAATAAGCAACACTGAATAATTTACTCACGTTTATTCCACACTTCATTGTGAACCATGACCTGTTGACATAAACACATAAGTTTTGGATGAAAAAACAGTTCCATGAAACATGAACTGCTGGCACAGAAGGCGCTATGTGACCTTTCCTAAACCATACTTCTGTGGCTGAAACTTCATGATTCCGAAATCAACAGACTCCATGATGCACAATATTCACTGTGTTCCTCTGCTTTCCTTGAATGACGTGTCCTCAATGAGACTTAGTGTGGGTTTGGAGAGTGGTATTGTACAGTTGGTCAGATTACATTATAATATCTTAAATAAATGTCAGTAGAAAGCCAACATTACTTCTTACTTGATTCAGGCTTTCGTCATCTGTGTCTTTCAACATCCTAAAAAGCTGGCATTTACAGATTGGGTAATTGCATTCCTTTCTGAAAAGTAATTGAATTTTAAGTTAGTCTACAAGCATGACATAATAAAAAAAATTCTTATGGATTTAAAGAAAATATGCAAAGTGTATGACCACATCAATGCATATCTTTCTGAGTCAAGATATAATTATCAGATGATGGATTATAACCTACAGGAAGATATATTTTACAAGGATCATAACAAAGTATGTTATAAAAATAGCATTTGGATACTTTTATTCAAAGAGTAGAAGTTGTTCATGTTTTACAAAAATGACAAAAGTAATCAAGAAGGAGTCACATCTAAAGAGATGTCTAGAGAATAAACTGACATTAGGTTGTTACTAAAATATGGGAATGAGGAGTTTTTGCACTCTACCTGCACATATTAACAACTTATTTAAGTTCATTATGAGACCTGTATTGTGACTTTTTTACCAGAGTGATGTGTTATTACAAATACATTTTCTTCACGTGTTCTATGAGACAATAGTAAGTAAATCTTCTGGTGCATGGAAAAATCACATTTCTCCAACAACACTTCTCAAAAGATTGGTTCGAACAGACACTTCGCCAGAAAAATAATACAAAATAAAAAGATTTGTTAAAAACCACATACTTATTATAACTACACATTATGTAGAGTGAGTAATAGTGTTGAATTAAATGTTGCAAAATCCTGTAAGTCTCAAACATCTCACTTTCAACACTTAACTCTGTCAACAACACCTCACTGACCAGCGAAGGTAGCTCTGCTCCTACTTGGCTTACAGCTTGGAAGATCTGCATTCTTACACAAAAGTAGTGGGAGAAAGTAATAAACGCACTGCTGTGGCAGAGCATATTTGCAGGGGAGCAGTGGGCATCTGTATTGGGCAGGAAACTCATCCCAGGTTTACTGGCAAGGCCGGCTCTCCAAGGGCTTCCATGCTGCGATGCAATGATAAGGTAGATGTTAGCTTGGTGTTTTCCTTTTCTCCCATAAAAGTAGAAAAATACAGCAGATGCTTAAGCAAAAATAACAGGAACTCTCAAGAATGGACTGTGAAATATGCTTTTAGTCCCCTCCAGAGCTAAAGCTCTCCTACAGTGAGAACTCAAGCAGCACTGGCTTCTCCTCCAGTAAGTACATCGTGGGAAAGGCATGCTGAGTGCACTCTACTCCTTTCCTCAGGAACTCTCTTCTTTCTAGTTGCTTTAATTTCCTATGTTCATGGATGTTTTGGCCAGTATATCAGTTTTACGATGACAGGCTTGTGTTTTTATTCTTCTTTTGTTCTAAAGAATTCCATACACATAGTCCAATGCTCTCAATATCAAGATCTCAAAAAATATTTATTATATTAAATACCAAATCATAAACATATATATCAGCATCCTGCAAGACCTAGAAGTGAAGTTTCTTTTATCATTTATAAAAATAATTTTTTATTTTTATATTTATATTTTATCATTTAATTCCTTCTCTTGAATATAAAAAGAAGGAAGTCCCATGATTGTTTATGGAACATTGCTTGAAAAAATTAATTTTATAAATGTTCTCCCCATACGTAATTATAGAATTACATTATGAAATAAGATGACGAACATTTCAGTCAGTAAATAGAAAGGTAATTTATGCTATGAAAAACTCAATATTTTAGTTTCACTTAGAATATATATCAGGCATACAATATCTGATCAATATGTGTTGCTAATGAATAGACTACAGAAGTGTTGTGTGTCCGGTGCATGCCCTGCTCCTGCTCATGTCATCAGACATTTAGCTTCTGTCTCCACAATGAAGTGACAATTTAAAGGTATTTATGAAGCCCTCTGAGTATAGAGTGTAAATAGGTTTAATTATTTTCCTACAGATATTTTGCAGCTACAACCTCTACATCTGATTATTCTTAACAATTTCCCTCACTAAGGTTACCAAGGCTGTCAGCTTCAGTCTTGCAGAGATAACAATTTTTCTCATCATGCTCATGTTTTAACTGTCTCTGTCAATCTTAAAATTAAACTACCAGGAAGGCAATATCAGAGTTTGATTAAATGGAAATCAACTTACCAGCTGTGAGCACCAGTTAAGATTAGAGGAAATAAAAGAGTAGAGAGCAAATATAGATCGACTAAATCAGTTTTTATTTTTTCACTTTCTGTAGGAACATCATGTATCTTGATAAGCACTGTGGAGTCAGAATTTATTGAGGGAATTCTGATCTAGAGTGATTACATGTTCCTTATTATTTAGGACTTCTTATGCAAACTACATGTTTTTCTCTCTAAAAGAGTTCTGTGACTTTTTTTTAATATTCAAGAAATTTTATAAGGTAAAATGCCTGTGTTCTGAATAAAATAGATGCTTACTAATATAAACAAATAAAGGGCTTTGGGGACAGCTCAGTGGAATAAGCACTTTCCCACTCAAAACATTTAGGGTTATAGTTTTCCAATGGTCCACATATTAGGATTCAAGAAATTTTTTAAACAATTACAAAAACTATGACTTTTTGTTATTTAACATTAGAATGATAATATTTAATTCTCGGTTCATAGATAAACTATTTCTCATTCATCCTGTTGTAAACATTTATTGATAATAAAGTTTATTGGGAGAGTAGTATTAATATTAACAGGGAAAATTTGCAACCAGCCTCATAAAATTTCTGGTATATGATTTATCCAATACTAACATGAACATGAATAAATGAAACTGTTTTGCCCTTCACCTTCACATATATCCCAAATACCACCCATGTAAAAATAAGCTCATCAACAAGGAGCTACCATAACCAATTCAAAATACATGTGTGGCATAAATAGATCCTACATTTGAACTAAATGAGTGAAATGTCCTACACAGAAAAGCACTTCAACTTATGCACAGGTATTATATTCTAAGAACCCTACTGGACATCTGAAACTTTGGATAATGGGTGTGGGAAATGTAATATTTAGGATTAGGAACTTCCCTATCATTCAGGCCACAAAGTGACTAACTGGAGAGTAATGCATAGATGAGATTCGCTGGACAAAAGCATGGGTCCCATCCTATACGAAACAGAGGGAGGCAGCTCAAGGATTCTTGGCACTACCCTGGATGGCACACACACTGAAGGTCAGGAAATGCTCCTGTCTAGTACTGGGTGGTAGGATGTAGGCTGAGAACACGTGACTAGCTATGGAAGGAACCCCATGGACAAGCAGCTACTGGTGCTGCCCTTCTGGCAAATATTTACTAGAGCACCAAGACTACTCAAGAGCCTCCAGAATACTAGGGCGGTTAAAATAATGATTCTATTTTCAGAGAATCTATGCTTGTAGAGAGCTCTTTTATAATATATGCAGATAGATAACAAAAACACAAGTCAGGGACTTTTCCTTATGTACCAAATACAGCATGTTAAATCTATCACTAATGAAAGCCACTGCCTTGTTGCCTAGTGCATAAATTCTTTAAGTGTTTGGGGTGCATGTGCGCATGCTCGCACATATCTCTCTCTCTGTGTCAGTGTGTGTGTGTGTGTGTGTGTGTGTGTGTGTGTGTGTGTGGAGAGAGAGAGAGAAAGAGAGAGAGAGAGAGACAAAACATTGGGAGGTATGAAATAAATTATTATTGTGCTAAGTTTAGAAAATAAATAGAAACAATATTATTGAAACTATTTTTAGAAAATCAATTAATGATGAGGAAAGATCTATAAAAAGAACAAAAGAGATTAGCCAGGGATCCTACTAAAATAAAAATAATTGTTGAATCCACAAAAATGCAGGGTTGCAAAAAAGTAATTACACACTAGATAATCTTGATTTTGCTTGCCGCTAACTGATTCTCCCCAACATCAATTGAAGTTTATTGTTGACATTTGTAGAAATTAAAATAGTTCAATTTTCTTTATTGTATATTTTGTAACAGGCATGATACTGAATTGTGTACAAATTTATCACTTAGCTCTCACAGCATGTATGTTAAATATTGTCATTATCATATTTTAAGAGCCCAATCAAAAAAAAAAAAAACTATCGGTAACTGGAAGTACCCTAGGATTAATACACTGAAGGGTTCTATACAACATTTAGAATATTATAATGTGCCTTTGTAGGAGGAGAAAAATGTGGCTATGTATTTTAATCAAATTAAACACAATAACAAAATTTTATATTTCACTCATTTTTTTCACATGAATATATTGCACATATTATCTGCTGCTCAATGTTAGAAGATAATAAGAATTCTAGCCTTGGCTACCAGAAACCAACTGTTTATATGTGCTAAATATAAGGAACTTTTGAAAAATGACCCAGGAAAAGTCAAAAGACCAAGTCACAAGTAGTAGAGATGAAAAATAAGTGTTATCCATTTTGTCAGAGAAGGAGGGATCAGAAAAGTTCAGAAAATGAAGCGACAATTGCATGGATACGATGTTTCCAAGAAGAACTATTTACAGAAGAATTGTATATCTTGTCTGCTGTGTTGCTCATAGGGAGGATGGTGGTTATTATGAATTTTCCCTTCCACACTTTATCATTCTAGCCAAGGAAAAAACAATGCTGACATTTTAGAAAGAACACATTAAAGAAGCAAGATTTCCACTCATTATTAGAAGAAATTATGAATAAAAAACTAAACTGTTTATGGAGGATCAGAATATGCCACAAGAAGATAAATTTTAGGAAAAACCCTCTCATAAAATTAGAGAGGCAAGTATAAAGGAAAGTGTTTCAGATAAAGAAAAATTGAGTTCAAATATAGAAACAATATTAATGGGGTGGTCATCACATTTTCAAACCTATTTGTCAGAATTAAAAATAGGGCCAAGCAGATAGCATAGTAGAATAAGTGATTGCCTGGGAAGTGCAGGGTCCTGACTTCAATCCCTGGTACCGCAGAAAAAAAGAAAAAAAAAAAAAAAAAAAAAAAAAAAAAAAAAAAAAAAGAATTAAAAGTAAATAAGCCTTGGAAATTATCAGGATGAAATAGAGTACACTAAATAAAAATAATTAGTAAATGTTTAATTTCACATGATGCAAGTACAAACCTTCATAAACAGGGGTTATGCACTTAAAGTCTGAAGCAGGGTGAAATGTAAAAACACTGAAAAATACTCCTCAATTACATGTCATCAAACAAAAACAAACCTTCAGCTACAGAAGCTATAACCTATATATAATCCTACCAAATAGCAGAAAGAGCAACATGTCTACCATTTAATTTCACTCAAACATCAATTAAAAGTAAGATTGTGTAACATATCAATTACATGCTTAATAAAGTTGTAGTAACATCATCTTTTGTAGGTCTCTAGTTTTTGTTTGAATTGCTTGTCTACTTTGGGAATAGTGATATTTAATTTTAGGCTACTAAGGCCTTTCCAATGATATTCATATCTTCAGTTAAACTAGAATTAACATAAATATGATTAAATGTGGGACTTGGAATGCTATCACAAGCAACTTTTACTTCTTTTTCTATGCACAACCAAAAAATAAAAAGCTTCAAAATTTTTTGTGGCTCTCAAAGTTAAGCAAAGCTTTGGATGTACAGGAATAGGATTGAAGTCTGGTTGTGCATGTATTTCGTACACTAAAGTTAAGAAAAGTATTCAGTTTCAATGAGATTTTTTCCGTACTTGTAATTTAAAAAATTTAGAGGTCACTGCAAAGATATAATAAAGTAACCAGTATGAAATACTAGATATGTATCACATTTAACAGCTATTTATCTTTTCTTGCGGTATCCATAATTTTTTTTGTGGGGGAACCAGGAATTGAACTCAGGCCCTTGTACTTGCCAGGGAAGCACTTATTCCACTGAGCCATCTCCCTGGACCCAGTATACTTAACCTGTAATCATTAGGGCTGTGATCATTGTTGGAAGAAGGTCCCGCTGCCACCAGAAAAATCTATGGTTTTAGGAACTGACCACTTTTCTAGCAAATTCTCATACTGGTCATTTAATTTATGATATAAAATATTATCATTTAGAACAATATAATGTTTTTCTCAAATACGTATACTTTGTTGATATTTTATCATTATAAACACAAAATTGCTAAAATGAGGTTAGTGTTTAATAATTGAATAAACAACAGATATAAGTCACTGAGTAAGTCATCAAATTCACCATACAAAATCTGCATTTCAGTTCTGAGTCAATCACTTGCTATGCATTCCAATATAAGGAGAACTAGCAAATCTTACAAACAGGCTTGTCATAAAACTGGGAGAACACCTTGTTGCATGTTATTGTGAAACTATGTCAGATAGATAACTGAGAGCACTAGAGGAATCTGAGTCATGATGTTGATGACTCTATCACTAGAAACATAAAACATTCTGCTGTGCATTTTGCAAATGTGCAGAATTACAGCAAACATTCATGCGTAATTTTTGAGCTTAGACTCAGCATACTATGGCTAAAATGGAAGCGCAGTGAAAATTCTTGCCTACAAATACTGCCTCTAAATAATGCTGCCATCTGCACAGCATACAAATGACCCAAGGAACTATAGAAAATGACGAATTCAGGATAATTACTTGCTACCCACACAGAATCCAAAGTTTCATTTCTTTTTTTAATTCCATCCTCTTTTTATTATTTTATTTTTTAATTCCATCCTTCTTACCCATGATTCCAAAGTGGTCACCATTTACCCTAATTCTGTTATTAACTGTCGCAAAGGTTCATCTTCAGTTTCTGATTTTTTTTCTGTGATAAGATTATGCTTGCTAATTTTCTTTTATTTTTTCTTATTATGATTTTTATTTTTCCTTTCTGTCCTTATTTTTTTTCATGTGACCACGCATCATGTCTCTGAAGAAGTAGGAATAAGTGAGCCAAAGCCCATCAGTCGGATGGACACGAAGCCCGTGATTCCATCGCACGAGGAAACACTGGCTCTAGACTCTGAACTGCTGCTTTGGTGTTTCCACTTCAAGATCACAGGCATTTCTCTTGTCTTGGGGGCTGAACAACAAATGTCACTAGGTCTATCAGATGCAATTCTTAAAATACAACATATAATTTCAATGAATACTGTACTGATGGCCAAAAGATTGCTAAGGATTTAGATGGGGAAATACTGTATACTCACAATGGTAAGTAGTTTCAATTAATTTCAGATTGAGAATAGAAGAAAATTAGCTCAAAATCATTGACTGACATAAACTCAGGGCTGACTGTACTTCCTAGGTGATCACTGTGTGTTCTACAAGACCTCATCAAGCCCACCCAGCTCTTCATGGGGGGTAAAGCACGTGCTGAAGGCTAGTCACACTGTATGCAAAGAAGTGTCCGTGAGACCTTGACTCATGCACATTCTGGACACCTTAAGGTCTGAAAAATTTCAAACTAAAAGGTCACAATAAAAAACTATGAATAAGGAAAAGTAACTTCAAAACTATTGGCACTCTATGCCTTTCATTTGCTGTCAATGATGTACAAAAATGAATTTACAACATTTGGTAAAGAAGTCTCTAAATAAATTCATATTGAATTTCCTTTAGTTCACATATTCCAAAAAAGAATTACTACTGAAATCATTGAAGGCCAATGTGTACAGATATTACTCTCTAGTGTAAACATAAATGAAACCAAAAATTTTATGCCAGAGTGAAAAATATGATTCTAGAATGCCAATTGGAACATCACATCATCATGCGAAGCAGCTAGGCTCAGTATAATTCCCATTATTTAATTCACAATATCTAAGGCAACATGCTTTCTCTTACTCTACTTGTACCCAGCAAATTTTCTGGGTTTAATTCTGTGTCATTATAAAGGATCAGAAACTTCCACTCACCTGTATAGAATCAGGACCGGATATTTTCTCCCTCCAGTTTTTCGCCTCTTTCTCCTTACAGATTTCGCTCTACATCCAAGTTTGAGCATTAAACATGTGCCAAAGACTATGTAGGCCAGAACTGAGGTTTCAAGATATTACTGTCATGGCTCCTGTCCATGTTTCCACCAAAGCTCCCTATGCTGGTCACAGTGGGGCTTTTGAGAGGAAGTTGGATCTAAGGTATGTAATACTGCAAATAAGAGTGTCATGCTGGGATTAAATGTGTGTGATTACTAAACAAATCCAAAGATGTTTTAGTATAGTTCTGGGTGTGGGAAAAGGAAGGGTCCACCCCGTGTGGGGGTAGCACTATTCCAAAGCCAAGCGGCCTATGAAGATATAAAGTGACAGAAAGAAGACAAGGCTGCTGCTGCTTCTTTGCTTCTTCGCAGCCTTCTGCCTACCATGACCTGCCTTTCCTCTGCGATGCCTCTTGGTTATACCTCCCTGCATTGGAGTCAACCAGGACCGGAAGCTTGTACAAACTGTTAGCTGAATAATCCCTTCCTTTTTCCAATTTGGGTGTCAGGTATTTTGTCCCAATAACATGAAAAATTAAGCCAATTCTTTTTTAAAAAAAAGGCTACATACAAATTAGATATAGCTATGTTCTCTGGTAAGAAACGTTTTCTCTATAAGATTAGGAAACATATTTGTGATATCTCTATATAAGAGATCATGATGCTATTAGAATGGATACATACCATTATAATTATAACTCTTGTCTTTACAATGTATCTCAAATTGATTTAATCTATCTAAAATTATCTTAGGTATATTGGAGGGCATATTTAGATATACTGAAGCTATGCTTGGGAGAAACTGGGCTTCTAAAGACAACAGAACACATATTTCCCAAATTACTTGAAGTGACCCAGAACCTCTAAAAACTGTAAGACAGAAGCTGCAACTAAAAGATTGAAGAAAGAGGAAAAATATTCACTCATACAACAAGGCATGAACCCTGGAGGTGGGCCTGAATGATTCTGAGTTCAGTAAAGAAGAGTTTAGTTCTAGAATGAAAAGGTTTAGAAACATGTTCCTTAAATTTAGCAAATCACTAGATATTTAGGAAGTACAGTGAACTGGATCCTGGTCAAACAAGGCAGTCCTAAATGTGGTCGACTGTTGCCCAGCTCTTCCTTTGTGCCACTACATTTTCTTGCAAAAATGACTAGAAGATGGACACCCATGCCAGAAGGAGGCCAAAGCACAGCAAGAGTCCTCGGCTGGGATGCAGAACTTGATAGGGCATATTCATGCTAACAGGTGTTCTCCTCAACATGAGAAATCAGTGTCTATGACTGCACTAAAATTCGAGCAGCTAGTATCAATAACCTGTAGTTTATAAAGTTCTGTTAACTTACATCTGGGCAATGGCTAGGTTGATGCAAAATTTTGTTCTGCTTTGGTTTATGTAGCTACTTTTCACAGTCTAGTGCTATTCATCTGTAGCAAAAGATAATTTTCTCTACCACTGTTATCTTTATGGGTTTGAATAATTGAAGTCTTAGGAGAAAGAGCAGGTTTTACAGTTTGAGATAAAAACAGGATAATTATCATAGTCACAATAGACATGTTACTAACTTGAACTATTTTGGTTTTGTGCAGCTTATAATAGCAAAGAGCAAAAGTCCTCTTATATAACTTTCACCTCAGAAAATTTGTAACTAGACCAATGCATGGTAAATTATCTTCTACTGAAATCCACAGTAGGAGATACATCTGAGATCTGGAGATGTAGTTCAGCAGTAGAGTATGTGCTTAACATATGCAAGGCCCTGCTTCAGCGACCAGGACCCAGTACTGTAAAATCATATATATATAATATTACATATCACATACAATATGATAAATATATATGTATTTCTAATGTTATATATAATATAAATAGGTAATATATCATATATATTTGTAAATATATATTTGTAATACTATGTATGATATTGTAATATTATATATTACATTTATAATATTTTGTAATATTATATACGTGTAATATTATATATAATATTGACTGCACATATACAAAATGCACACAAAATAAATGTCTAAGCACTTAAACATCACATCTTTATTATAAAATGCCTCATATTTGGAATGTATAACTTTCTAAAAATATATATATTTAGTGGCCCATATGGATTTCTTTTCAAGACCATTCTGCAGAATGTTTCCTGCCATTTAAAGACACTGGCTGTTTCCATTGTATGCATTTCAATTAATAAGACTTTTGCAGGAATACACAATGAATCTGGGGTACAGATTCATTAACAAAACATTTAGTATTTATAAGCATGAAGATCCAAAACAAGATTAAAGATATTATAATGATTAATGTCAAAGAATCTAAAGGACTACTATATATATTCCTTTACTAATATTTCAAAATTATGAGTTGATGCCAATATGTGTCAGATACTCCTAAGGCCCAGTGAATAGATGAACATGAGTCATTCCCTTAAAAATTCAGCAAATTTTCTCTTTTTTTCTCAGTATTTAGCACAGGGTCTACAGGGTCTCACTATGTAGATTGGACTTACAGTGATTCTCCTGTTTTCAGTCTCCTGAGCACTTGGATTACAGGCAGGTACCACCACGCCCAGTTTCAGTCACTGTTTCAGCATCCTCTTGAGTCCAGGTAGGAACAACAAGCTTGGGACCCAACCCCTGCCACTGTAATCTGCCTAAGCAGGCTCTTGAGTCTGCTTAGCTATCTGGCTGGCTCTTCAGCAGATTTTCTAATCAAAATATAACAAATGAAGTAAAAAGTTAGGAGCTGGGGATATAGCTCAGGAGTACAAGCACCTGCCTAGCAAGTGCAAGGTCCTGAGTTTGATTCCCATTACCAAAAATAACAAAATAAATAAAACTTTATGTTCAAGAGAACATAAAGAACAACAGGGAAAAGCATGAAAAAGTGTCATCTAATTTCTTTAAGACCTTCTAGGTCTTAATAATTTTAAACTGGAATAACTAAAATCTAATTCAGTACCAATTATGCATCAGTAGAAAATTCCTAGCCTAACTCTCTGATAGTATAGGAAGTTCCTATTTGACTAGTTAATAAGAAACATGCAAAATATCTTAAAAATAGAATTTGACCCTATTTATAATTTCTGTTAGCAATGTATAAAGACAACTAATATGCTACTCCTAAAGAAAAGAATATAGGAATAGTTTTGGTCTTTTTGGATACATGGAAAGTGTCAAAAAATTTCTTTAGTGGATGAGTAAAGTTTTGAGAACAATGAGGTAGCACAGATTTTCCAGAAGATCAAGCTTGCTCTCGATTGAGAGCCCAGTTCAACCATAGTGATTTGAAATTAGCATTTTCCGGGAAAGTCATGGGAAAGTGTGAGACTAACAGGCTGGAGGGTAGCTGCTTGTTTATACTGGAGGCAGATGCTAACATGCATGTTTCAGAAAACATTTTATAGAAATAAAGGTGAAGTTTCGTGGTTACAGAATTTCCTAATACTTAGGTAAAGAGATGAGGAGAAACAAATAAACAAAGAAAAAACACAATAATACTCACTTTTGAAGCTTCACAGAGCTTTCTGAAGGCCTTCTAATGAAAGTCATGTGATGTCTATAATGTTTCAACTTAATCCATTTTTCAAAACAAGATATGATAGAGAAACAGTTTGATTTATAATTGAAAAAAAATCCCATTTTTTTAGAGCTAAATTCCTACAAGAGTCAAAAACTTGAACCCTGAACATTGCTATGGTCACATACTTCATAGGAAACCAGAAGCTTTGATTTGCTCCTCAGGTATTCGGCTGCATAAAAGAAGGATTTCTAATTCCTATTGATTCCCACAGACAACACTACTGGTATCAGCTTAGCATTTTGATCCCATATCCAGAAGGAGGTTTTAGTCCTAGTTCTCTCTGCTTCAATTAAAAGCAAAGAAAGATACAATATTATCAAACCTTGTCAACAGGTTTTCATCAACTACTTTATTTTCCACTCATAAAAATTAAATAATTTTCACCTAAGTTTGTTTATTTGTTATTGTCCATGGATTCAGTATTTAAACATTTGGTTTATTATTCTCACCAAAAGGTAAGTATTAAAAAATTATGTCTGTATCTCTTCATTATTACATCCATCACCCACGGCCATTTCTGTGCATGTTTCCTTAAGTATTTATTACATCTGTGCTAGTAAGAGAAATTATACACCATGTAGAAATAGTCATTCAGTCAAACGTAATTAAAATCACTGAAACTATTACTTTTCACTGCATATCAATCAGGGTACAGTAAGTAACACTTAAAACATTCTGTATATTCAAAACAGAAGATTTAATACAAAGGATTTAGCATAAAAGGCATAGAATTGCTGAAAACCCCCACAGGCTGGTGAAATAACCCAATGGTTGGTACCAGGAGGAAACCAATGCTGGTCCTAGATTTGTAGAATCAAGACATAAGACAGTAAAAGCTGAAGAGCTGGTATTCAGGTTGAAATGTTCCAGTGGGAGATGAACATATTGCTGGTCACTGCCTAAAAAAAGACAGGAAAGGAAAACACCTATCCTGGATTTTCTTTGTCTTGGTCTCTCTTGTCTCCCAACTATCTTCCACTAGCCAGGACCTGTGTGAAGACAGTTGACATGGAAGACTGGAGGGACTGCCACCTCAGCTGCATTAGAGTTAAGAAGATGACAGACAGGCCTGGTCACCCGGGACTTAAGCCATGGACACGGGGCAGGGTGTTCACTTGTCTCCGTTGCTTAGGTTTGAAGTATTAGACAATTAATTTATTCCATGGAGTAATCTAATTGCAAAACCAAACAATTTAAAGGAAATAGTTCATCAACATGCCTGGGTGTAAAGATTTATACAAGCAAATGGACTTTTCAATTTTTCAGAATGAAAACATTGGGTAAATTTAAATGTATGCAGAAAATTAAAAAAATAATATATTGTTCTTTAATCATTAATGGCTTTATATTAACATACCAAGTATTATGTTATTCTAACAGAATAGTTCTGAAAAACCACTCCAGGTAACATTGTAGTGCTTTATTTCATATTCTAGAACTTATTTCTTTTAACTGATTCATTGTGATAATCTAGTATAATCTTATTTATTTATTTATTTATTTACTTATTTGACAGAACTGGGGATTGAACTCAGGCCCTTGTGCTTGCCGAGGAAGTGCCTGTTTTACTGAGCCATCTCCCTGGAACCTATCTCTTCCTTTTAAAAGATGGAAACAACCCCACAATTTCACATATATCTATTCAATTGCTTAGTACATGCAGAGTTGTTTAAATAATGCTGGATGTTCTAATTTGAACATGGTTGGAGATGTGTACTTTATTTGAAATACAAAATACATTGGTAGGCAAAAGTCCTCTTTCTTACTACAACATCATACCAAGTTATCATGTCCATTCAAAATTTTTTGCATTAAAATTGAAGAGTTGTGTACAATTTTGCTAAAATAAAAAGTCTCACATTTAAGAATCAAATCTCTCCTTTGATTAGAACAGGACAAGCAGATAATAGGACATTTGGAATTCATAGAAGGAAGGTGGATAGAACTACAAAATCTACAAAGAAAGGCTGAATGAGAAACAAATTGAAAAATTTAGCTTAAAATTGATGTGTGTTTAAAAGATACGCGGGCACAGGGAGGACGTAAATGAGAGCGTTGGAGTTGTCTGCCAAGGACACCAAGTATCTTTGATCTGTCTACACACTAAGTTTGTTAATGTAGTAAGAATAAAACAACTGATCAGCATTAAAGTAGTCAGAAAATTATATCTGAGAAAGTCATCTGAAATGTATGGAGTTACAGAACAGTGTTTGACTGGATTCTCCACATATACAAATATTGAGCCTTAAGGTGACCAGTGGGCTGTAGCATCTCTTCCTCTGTTGTGTGCTACCTGGTAACACAGGTACGCAGACCTTCTAGGTGCCATAGAACACAATATGAAGAGTAGAGAAAAGTTTGTTTAATGACACAGATTAATAGAGTATATTAGAAATAAAATTCCCTACGTATTAGTGATAGTAGCAATCAACTGTATTTAGTACTTTAGTGCAAAAGTTTGCATTTATAGGCTGCCAAATAGTAAAGTGGATTAAAGTGCTTGCAAGCAGAGATAGGAGCCAGGGGTTCAATTCTGGGGCCTGCTGTGCTGGCCCCACCTGTTGGGCTCCCTGAGATGGCAGTTGAGACTGGGAGTGGTGGCGCGCACCTGTAATCCCAGCTCCTGGGAGGCTCTAAACAGGCAGATCACATGAGTCGTACGTAGTAGTGGGACCCTGAACACCCTGCAGACCCTTCCCTAAAATACAGAAAAAAAGAAAAAGAAAATTAAAATGTACTTTTAGATATTTATGTATTTACTTAAATCAAAAATTTAGTTAAGAAAAGTATTAAAAGTTACTGTACTGAAATGTATCAATAAGTAGTTTATGAATGAGGTCCAAATATTTCAAATTTATCCTTTGGAGAAATAGGAAAGAATATTATTATTATTATTATTATTATTATTATTATTATTATTATTATTGCTATTTGTCTTTTTGAGATGGGTTCTTGGTTATGCAACTAAAACTGGCCTTGAACTCATTTTGTAGCCCAGGTTGTTCTTGAACGCACAATCCCTCTACCTCAGTCTGCAAGTGCTGGGATATTTTTTTTTTTTTTTTTTTGGCATAACCAGGAATTGAACTCAGGCCCTTGCCAGGCAAGTGCTTATTCCACTGAGCCATCTCCTTGGCCTCAGCAGTCCTGGGATTGCAAGCATGTGCCATCACATCCTACGGGGAACAGTATTATTGACTAACCTTAAAAACCAAAGTAAAAAAAGATTAAGATATTCAAAATATTAATTAGGATTTATATACTTAAAGCTAAACAGATATTATTTAGAAAATGATAGTTCATAGATAATAGAATGATTTCATCTTTGGGATTGAGCTCCTATTGGGGAAAACTTTGTGATTTGTTTTGTTTTCTTTCTTTCTTCTCAGTACTGGGGGTTGAACTCTGGACCTTGCGCTTGCCAGGGAAATGCTGATTCTACTGAGCTATTTCCCTGGCTCACAATTTTCTTCTCAAAACCTGATATTTGACACATAGGCAATAGCAATGTGTCACTTGACCTTTAAACTTCTGTTTCGTTAGTGTGACCACAAGCAGCAGAGTCAGACTGTGGAGTTCACCTTGTTAGGCCATTAGCACTTACAGTTATTTCTTAGCTGTCATGGCTTTATTGATCTCCCTTAAGTATTTTGAGGACATTTTACTACAACAACAACAACAAAAAGCACAATACATTTTGTAGGTCTCGAAAGATAACATTTAATTTAGCTAAGTATTCTCTGAAGCACCAAGTTCATGTTTGTGTATTGACGAGAGAGACATGGAGGTTCACAGCATAGACTTTTTTGTATTCTATTAAATCAAAAATTAACATCAGTTATGATTTAACTAAGTAAAAAAATACATGACTTCACTGTTGAAGAGAAATTTGTCAGGTGAGCTTTGCATATTCTGATACCCTCTAAGCCATACTCGTATTGATCTATGAACAAAGCAAACACTGGATGGTGGAGATGTCAAGAGAAATAACTGATACTATTAGACACTTTCAATGGAGGGAGAATTTCTTATGAAAATGTTACATTATAGTTAAAACTATGGGAAACGTGAAAGTTCACAGTTGGGAAGTTCCTAAAGAATTGTAAAATTAATATAAGAAAACTATTTGGAGTGAAGAGTAATGCAATAAAAATTTCTGTTTCATAGATAACAAAAATATTTTTTAAAAATCTAAAGGAGAAAAAAACTGATTAGAAGCATCATTGTGAATAGAGATGCTATTCTCTTTTAGAAGTTTCAAAATACAAAGGTCACCAAAATTAACATATTACAAAACTGCGGATATCACAAATAAATGGAGAAGGAACAGTACCTAGCCAGTAAAGAAGGACCACACCAAACCCACAGCACTATGGCAACAGTGCCTCCATAGATTGGGAAAGTATTACTTTCTTAATGAAAGCAATGATTGAATAAATGTATGTCTGCTGCAAATAGAAGGTGCTTGTAGCTATTTTAATTAACTATACCGTTTATTACAGTATTCACTGGGTAGCAAAATGCCAGGTTATATCATGAAAAGATCAGCCAGCTACCTAATCTTTTACATTGAAAATGATTTTGTTCAGGACACACAAGCAGTACACCAGTACAAATATCATACAGCAGCTCCCATGGTGCGGAAGGCAGTATTTTGTCACGGACACTGTTACCCCTGAACTTCTGACAGAAACTCAATATAAAGAGTAAACACAGGTTTAATTTATATGTGACAACGAGCCCATTACTAGTCCCACAGTGAAAAGTTATTTTGCTATGTTATCACAAAAACATGTGTTACTTTTGTATCACAGGTGTTTTCCTAACAAAGAACACATCATTTAAGACATTTACCGTCGCTGTGTATTTGAAATTATGATAGCGCTGAGTGTAAATCAAGGCTCGTAGGCGCGTTTCCAAGTGCACCGGTCTACACACTACTCACATGACTGACTTTAGAATATTGCATGATTCAAGCACGGATGCATTCCAGCCGCTTTCCCTTAGGCATAGCCTGCACACTCACTTCCTGAAATCTACCCTTATAAGTCAGCTACCACCCTGTGGAGAGAAAGCAGATCTCTCCAGAAGACTGGCGAGGTTGGCAGGCGGGATGTCAGAGCAGAGGCGGGGGGCAGCAAAAGTAAAAGAGCCTTAGGTTTGTTTGGAGCTGAGCGCTGCTGACCATCAGTGTGTATTTTCACAGGAGTGGAAATGTTTCCAGAAGCTCACTATGCAATTGCGTAGGGGTAAAGCCAGGCTGGAAGGTTCAATAATGAGCAAATATTTCAGTATTGAAGCTTGAAGAAAGAAGGGGAAACAGGAGGAGGCTTGGAAAGAAGTAAAACTGAAAGCAGAAACGAAGCAAAGAAAGGAGGGAGGAAGATTTGCAGGAACAAGGGGAGATGGGACCAGAAGTAAGGGAGGAGGGAGAGAAAGCTAGGGAGCAAGGGGGGGGGGAGGCTCAGTGTGTACACACGTGTGAGTGACAGTGACAGTGACAGCGCGTGGAGCCCAGCAGTGCGTGCCTTTCAAACAGTGACAGAATCTGAGCGTGAAAGCGGTCGTTGGCGC
>PVKA01005983.1:17864-86805 GCA_004027165.1 Ctenomys sociabilis | reverse complement strand
ACCTCTCCTTCAGGCATATTCCCAAGGGGCCTGCGCTGTTGCTGGCAGCACAGTGACTCTTCACTGATTCATAGTGTCTTCACAGACACAGCCACGCCATCAGCGGAGGCCATCTAGCTGGCTAGGGAAGAACAGGAATGTGCTGAACAGATAACCGGCTCTCACTTTTTCGTCTTTCTGTGTATGTCTACTTGAGTGACACTGAGTTGAGATTTACAACCCCACAGATTCCATTTCCTTTAAAAACCCTTGAACTTGGTGTCCCTCACCCTGTTGGCCTTCTGCCTTACAGTTAAAGTGATGACTGACGTGTCAGCCCCTAAAGACTCCCTGGTTTGATGGATGTAAGCAGTATTTGTGAACCAAAAGTAACAAGGGAACTTTGGTCCTGATTTCTTGGGTTAATAAGAATTTATTTTTATCCTGAGCACATGGGCCAAAATGAATAGAATAGGAATGCAGAGACACAAGGTCAAGGCAGTACATTCTGGAAGCGAGGAGGAAACCAGGGAGCTCACCAGATCTCGGACAGCAGCACCATTGTCTAGGCCTGTGTTATGGGCCTCGTGAGGGCAGTGCTTGGACTCACTGTGCAGATGCCTTTCCCCAGCTGCAGTGGACTGTGGACAGGGCACTTGTCCAGTAGCCACCAGCCCTGCTTTGCCAACAAGTCTGTACCCTTTGACATATTGTCCCCTAAGCCTTTTACATGAGTAGTTGCTTTCTGTCTCTTGTGGCTCAGAATCCTGTTGACAAGATGGACCACTTTCAAGGGAAAAAGGACAGTTTTCTCCCCACGGGCTGTGGACAGCTGGCTTTACTCCATGTGTGTCCTTCAGTTCTAGAATAGGAACTGGGGCTAGGTGTGGCTCAGAGCACTTGCCTGGCATATGACAGGCCCTGTGTTTGCACCCTAGCACAGACATTTATTTATTTATTTATTTATTTATTTATTTATTTATTTATTAGTGGCCTTGAAACTGACCATGTTTTTTTTTTTTAAATTTTTTTATTTTATTGAACTACAAATGTCAATCAGACAGTTTCAAGACACCTTAACAATACAGATTTGATAAATTAATACATTGCAAACTGTTTTCATAATGTTTTGGTATTGTACAAGGTGCATACATGATATTATATTTACAGATGTTATTTTAGCAAATGTCTCTTATCAGTAAATTAAGAGTGTAGCTGCTTACTTATCTTATTTTTTATACCTGAATTATATCAAAAATTCAATAATTATTTTCCTAGTGGATGACCGTAGTACTAGAAGCCGACATAATATCCTGTCCAACCACCATTAGTGCGGATCTTGCCTCTCATAGATTTATGTAGAAGCACAGCATTATCTATCCCAACTGTTCTGTCTATACACACTCATCGTGATTTTTTCTTTCCACAACCCTTCCTTTGTGGTGTAGCACAGACTTTTAAAAAGAAAGAGAGTGAAGAGCCGGAGCCTCAGTGCTTGCACAGGAGTGGCTCCTGTGCCCACTGCCGGCCCCCACACGGACTGTAGGAGACCCACCAACTCATCTGTTGACTGCCCCAGCCTCTACAGAAGTTAATTAAATTTATCCAAAATAAAGACTTCTATCTGGGGAAATAGAAAATTCAAAAAGAAAAGTGAAATGCAGAGAAGAAAAACTCAGGACAATACTCCAGAAGGCAAAAGAAAGGAGACAATCCCTGGGAACACTATGGTCTGTGTTGCAAATAAATGTAAGTGACATAGTCCTTGCAGGGCAGCCAGGCTTCCTGCAGTGAAGCACAGATGCACAATCTTTCAATGTTCCTGGGTTCCCAAGGATGCCCTGAGCTAACCAGCAGCTCTGTGTGAGAGCATGTGGGATGGGCTCGACAGCATCAGCAAGTTTTCTCCGTGCTGCTATTGTGCTGGGATGATCTTGCAGCCAGGACCTCTGTGATCTTGGCTGGAAGAAGAAGAACCAAGAAACCACAATTGGATGGGCTTCTGGGTAGCCCCACCTGGCACCATGATAGCCCATGTTGGACACGCCATCCATCTTTTTCTGTGTCACATGGTGACGTCTCAGGGGTCTGCGATGTTGCTGCCTCTCTGCCACCACACTGCAGTGCAATGTGGCAAGGCCACTTCTCTAATTTCTGAATCCACATATTCCTTGGGAATGACTCTGATCACTAGTGCATGGCAGAGGTGGCCCTTCATCTGACAGGCTGGGCCTTAAGAAAACTGATAGTGTCTCTTCTGGAACCCAGCACCACTGGGCTTCACTAGTAGTGAAGACATTTAGTCTAGCTCCCTGGGGAAGCCTGGAAGGCTCACTTAGAAACCTGAGTCTCTTGCAGGCGGGTTTATCTGACAGCTCAACACAGTGCATCCTACCTCAGGCAGGAGCTGCAGCATAGCTGGTAACCACTCCCGCTGAGAGCACGGCAGTGTCCCCCAAGGCCATGGGTTCTGCAGCAGCTCTTTACACCCCAAGAGATGCCTGACAAGAGCTAAGACCATAACACGTAGTAGGGCTGGTGAAGAAGGACCCCTATCTGTCACAAACTTCTCCTACAAACTTCTAAAATCTAATTCATTTCAAACCCTTTGAACTCACAGATGGGGTAAGTTTGGTAATGAGGCTGAAAATAGTGCAGAACTTGTCTTAGAAACTGTCCTCATGAACCTGGGAGACACCTCAATGGCACAGCACCTGCCTGGCAAGGTCAAGGTCCTGAGTTTGATTCCTGGTACAAAAAAAAAAAAAAAAAAAAAAAAAACAAGAAGAAGAAGAAAAGAGAAAGCTTACTTATGTCCCACTAGGCGAGCTTTGAAACTTGTGCCCTCAAATTCCAAGAAAAACTAAAACGCTCTCAAAATAGCTGAGATTCAGAATTTCAGAGTAGTCTTCTGCCTTGCCACACTGGAGAGACTCAGCTTCTATGGGCTTGGTGGCATTTTCTGACAGCTATGCAAAATCTAGGGGCACCCAGCTCTTGCCATTCCTCTGGGGATCCTGTCCACCATTCTGCTCAATCACCTTTCTTCCCTCCTACGCCTGAAGTTCCAAGAAAGGCATAGAGTGCGCTCATGAAATATGGAGCCGACTGCTCTAGAATGAATGTGACATTTTCTACAAGTTTATGTGTCCACAGAACTAATGCTTAAAAATTCTCATCCATGGAACTGGGTGGGTGACTACTTTTACTAATGGTATTCAAGCTGGAGAATTATGGCAATTTGGTATTCTAGATGAAGAAAGATGGCAATTTGTCCTTGGCTCAAAGGCCTTTTCTGCCACAAAGACCCGGACAGCCACAACCCATCTCCTGCTCACCTGTGCAGCATCGTCTCTGACCACATCTTTACAACTACCTGGTGGAAACCAAAGCTAACAAAGGGGCGCCTCTCGGTCATCACCCCTCTCCTCATGGGCAAGGGGAGTCCTTCCTCTTTCCCTTCCAGCCTCCTCCTCTCTTTGGCTTGGCTGGCCCTGACAAGATGTGGCCTCAGCACCCACTGCTTGTCCCTGCGGTGGCCATGGCAGGATGCTACTGTGGCAGTCACCTCAGGTGGCAGTGACTGCCCCACACAGGCCAGTGTCCTGCTTTGCTAGTCCACAGCTATATATGTGATGATGTTTCCTGTCATTATTCCCTAGCTGTCTGGGTTTACTGATATCAGAATACCTGTTAGAGGTAGTGGTCACCAGGCCCCAATCCTCATTCAAATGTTAGGCATTGAGTCCTTGACCCCGTTTTGTACTACAGATTGAACCCCATGCCTTCACACAGAGCCATGTCCCCAGACTTTTCGCATTTTTTATTTTGAGACAGTCTCTCAAAGTCACTAAGTTGCCCATGGTAGGCTCAAGCTTGGCAATCCTCCTGCTTCAGCTTCCCAGAGTATCGGGATTACAGCCACCACGCCTGGCTTAACTCCTCCCTCTTTCATAATGGCTCCTTACTAACACTTTGCAGGCAACCGAGTTCCAGCAGCAGCTACCATGACAATGTGATAATGCATACCTCGGAATTCCAGTCCTCGGAGTTGAAATGTGACAAGACCATTGCCAACTTCGATCAGGTGGACAAAGGCATTGAGGTCATCTGAAGCCAAAATAAAGCAATCACCAGAGCTGTAGTTACCCCAACGACCAAGAACCAAGTCTCCACAGAGGGACTCCTGAAGGGTCCTGGTCAGATGCTCGTAAAAGATGGAATTGAGGTTGTTGTCATCGCCCCCTAGAGGCAGACAGGAAATAATAAGGTTGGCGAGTGCTCACACATGGGATGCATAACTCCTCATTAGATTAAGGTAAAATTCGGCCTCCCATACACACAGAAGACTTGTTCTCCACTTGTGTTAGTGGGCTTTATGAGATCTTATATTTTTTGCTCTAGAATCTTGGAAGCAGTATCCTTTACATACCTGGACTGACGAGCAATAAATGATCACCAATGACAAATTCTTATGTCCAACTGAGACTCCTGAGCTTAGACCTGTGCATGTACTTAACATCTCCCAAGCCTCCACAGATCGGGGAACCCATTATGTACCTTTCCCACCTGAGCACACACATCGGCCTCCACGCACCCACAGTGAGGGACTTTCTTTTTTTTCCACTCCATTGTCTCTCTTTTGTGTATTTTTAAAATCTATCTAGTCTGTCTCTGTTACTCCATATCCCAAAGTAGCACCATTTCTCCTGCGAACCACAGCCCTGGCCCTGTAGCTCTCTGTTTGTCCGCCAGGACCTGCCAGGTGATTTTCTCTATCTGTAGCCAGGATGAGCTGTCCAAGTTGAAAAGTAGAACGTGACACTCAGCACCATCAAAGCCCATTTCCGAAACCCTCTCAGTGCCCCTAAGACAGAGGGACTTCTTCACCTGGCCTGTAATAGGGTCACTGTACTTCATCAGTCACAGGTGAGAGCTGGGCTGTCCTGTATCCCCCAGCTCCTACTGGCTCGAGTCCTTTCCTCCTCACTCGACACAAAGCGGTGTCCAGTCCAGCGGCCCTTGTGTCGCTCCCATCCTGCACCTTGGTGGTGCTGCCCCGCCCAGGATGCTCGTTTAGGCCCTCTGGTTTATCAGCTGTTGCTCTTCAGACTCTCTTCCCAAAAGCCACCCCTCTGACCCCTCAGCCAGGAAAGTTTTGGTTACAAGCTCTCGGCTTTGTGGTCCTCTCTGAAGCACCATCACTGCCGGAATTTTGTTCTGTGTAGGCATACAACTATTTGATTAATATCTTCTTTTCTTACTGCACCACAAATTCAATAAACACAGGTCAGAATCTGAATTTGCTGCCATTTGTATCCCAGTGCAGTACTGGCAGGATTTGTAACCTATAGGAGGAGCTAGCTAAATGTCTGTTGAATGAAAGATGACTATATAGGTAATAGCTAAAGACAACTGTTTGTAGAAGCACACGCCTCAAGTAACTCCAGGATAGTTTTTGTTAAATTCATTGAGGTATAATATAAAAATATTAAGCAGTATAAATTTATAATGTATATATATATATATGTATATATGCTATATGCAACAGAATTATTGTGAATATTATATTATATAAAATATATATTTTATATTATAATATAAATTAGATATATACATATATGTAAATGTTTATTTTATATGTAGAGCCACTTATTTGTAAGTTACAAATGCAGACAAAGCCTGCTTAACTACAGAACACTTTATAGAGAAAGTGGACCTTCCCAGGGTACTGCTCCAAGAGTCTTGAGGAAGGTGAGCCATCAAGTGACCATGCGTAAGTCCTGGCCTCCCTGTGCCTTGTGTGATCAAGGCTTGCTCTGCCTCCTCAGGGAGCACTAGTCCTTGGCACTGCAGTTTATCAGTGCTGTGATGCAAGACCTTGTTGCTGTGCACAACCTGGGTGCTTATGGGTAAACCGTCTACGGGTGTTCACTGCTAAGAGTTACCAGGATGGGACCTCGGGTCCTCTGGAGTGAGCACTTGCAGGGCAAAGGCTGCACTCCACCGGGACTATCCAGCAAAGACTCAGCACTCTCATTCTGCCTCTGGCCGAGGAGCTGGTGCAGTGGTAACAGTAGTTGCTCTAACTGAGGGGATGGTGATGCTCAGGAAGATGAAGGTGGGGTGCAGAAAGGGGATGCACCACAGATATCCTGCTTTCCAGTAGGTTGGGTGCATATGGAGGAGGTAAAGTGGATGTGCTGTGTCTGTCCCATGTGTTCCCTGCTGGACACTCTTGGTGTCTGCTCTCCCTCTCTGGACTCTCTCAAGCTGAGGAATACAAGCTTTTAAAGAAATATCTGAAATACTAGAAAGTCTCCCTGGTCTGTGGCCCCCTGGGTCAAAGTGCTAGAAGAGAAGAATTTATTTTAGGCTTTCTATTTTAGAAGCAGCTATTGTTTAGGATGGAAATGCTGGCTCTGGAAAGCCAGAGAGACGTCATATTTCCCTAAAGAGGAAATACCTAGAAGTAAAACTTGAAGCTCCCTCTGCATTTTCTACTTGAGTGGAAGGAGTTTCTGGAAAATCCAAGATGGCACTTCTCACTCAAGTACCCTGCTTGGTGCTGGTGGACCCCAGGGCAGGATGATGGCTTCAGCAGGTGGGAATGTCCCAAGTTCACTTACAGATGAAGAGCACAGCCTTTTGCTTAGAAATCACTATAGGAAGACTGAGATAGACAGGGTCTCCACTGGTCTGCCATAGCAGTTAGAAGCTGCACAGACAGTGGCACCCCCATCCCCCACCTCTGGCCACTGGGAGGAGCCTGGACAGTGGGATGAGCATAAAGCATCTGCTGGCTTACTCTTCTTCACTCAGGAGGCTGCCTGACCTGCCCTTACACTCGTTGTCAGTGATGAATCACAGGCATCCTGAGACACTAATTAAAGATGACTTTTAGACTCTAGTATTTGAAAAGAAAGATCTAAATGAGAAAATTAACCTTTGCTTAAATGTTCAAACTATTTGACATTTGAATAAAGCAAGCCAATTAAATCACTGAAAGTGGAGCTTTGACTCTGGGTATCTTCCTGGCACACACTGACCACACATCTGCATAATTAGTGAAAATGAAAGGATACTTAAGATTAGCTAGAAGCATTACACGCTTATGTAACTGCCCACATGGGTGATCCCGGTGGCTGCGCGATGTCACAGAGTGCCACAGTTGTACACCAAGAAGGTCCTATCATCCCTAATCCTCTTGCTGAATGACAGTATGTTCTACAAACAAACAAAAAAAAAGTCAGCCTGGCTCACCATGTACTTTAAAATATTTATTTCTGATTTTATATTAATCATGTGAGTGCAATTCAAATACAGGTGGTCCTGGCTTGACAATTTTCAACTTTATAATGAAGTGTAAGCAAGACAGGTTGGGTAGAAATCAGTTTTCAGTTATGAATTTTGATCTTTGGCTGGTAATATGTGGTCTGATACACTCATGTTGGGGGTCAGCTGCCGGCCAGACTTGGGGTCACGTGGGAAAGACTGACCATCCACTGTGCTTCTTTGCTAAGCTATGAGGTTCTGTAAGTTAGGGGTCTCACATGTAGTTTAAATGTAAAGATACCTTTAATTCACATGGAGTCAACAGAACAACTGTACTGATACTAGACATGGTATAATTTTTTCAAGAAAAGAATCTTAGGCACAAAGGAGAACATGACATCAAGAATTCTAAAAATATCCCCCCTTCATTTAAAATTACAATTGAAATTTGTCTTATCATAAGAGAAAGGAAGAGATAAATCAGCTAAAAATAAAATACAATATAGAAAGAAAAAAGTCAGATAATTTTCTAGTGGGTAATTCCTTCCATAAATTAATTTTGGCTAAAGCATCTTGATCTTGGTTTCTGGAATGGCTTATCTTTAACAACAGTATAAGGCTGGCATTTTTCCAAAAAAATATTCTTTCCTAAAAGATCAATCCAAAGGTTTATACGCCACCTGCTGAACCCATCATCCTGCCTTGGGATCCACCGTGCACACAACAAAATGTCTTAACAGAGTCATTCAATACTGAGTAAGTGCCCAATCAACTCTAAATAATGGAGGAATGCATTTACAAATCAAATCAGGCTGCTTGATCAGTCTGCTTACTCAGTTCTCTTATATAGTTAGTACATTTACCAAGAAGTCCACTGTCTCCACCATGATGTGAAACAGTGGACTTAACTTTCCCTGTGGAGATCCATCTAGGTAACAAAATGCAGAAAAAGATGGTAGCAAAAGAGCTTCTTACCTGCATCCCTTTCCATTTGGACAGCCAATCTCGTGTTGGAATTGTCCACTCGCCTGGTGCTAGAAGGGGCCACAAAAGAGAAGGTCATGGTCAGTTCCTGTCCAGCTGGACATCTGGGTGACAGAGCCAAGTGAGTGAGCAGAAAACACAGAGGAGACCGTGCTTAAAGTGGAAGAATCACTTTAATTGGAAGGCGCTGTAGAAAGAGGCATCTTATTTCCAGAGTAGGAGGGATGACAGGCACTAGATGTATGCAGAAGGGGGAGAGAGGTAGTTCTCTGACTTGTAGGAAACAACTTCGGGCACAAAATCCACAGTAAAAGTCATGAGTATGAACTCCCAGGAAGAGGGCCTTCCCTTTAGGGTCTGAGAGAAGCGCTCATTCACCTAGGTACTTCTCTTTCCAGACTGATCCTAGAACATCCACACTCACTGCCTCTACTTGCCCACACAAGCCAGGCGTACTCATACAGACCTTTCTTAGATTGAACTTTTAACACAAAAACACTTCCTGAAAACCTATGAGGAGACAAGTCATCTGCAGTCATGGTGAAAAATAGCCACCACAACCAGTACTGAATATGATTTCTCTGACAGTTCACCTTGTTTCACAGCTTTGGAAGTCCATCCAGCAGTGACTATCCCTTGCGTTGGAGAGTCAGAAATGAGGGACAGGCTTGTTCTAGACTTTTGATAGGAGACTCTGCAACAACAGCCTCTCCAAGTGACCTCCTCACAGATGCAGACAACCCATATGTACCCTTCAACTTCAGATTTCCTCAAATGCCACACATCCCCAAAACTCTCTGTAAGAGTCACAGGCTGCTCCGCCCCTTTCTGCTTAGAGGCTTCACTGTGGTTCTCTCATCCATTCAGTGGTGGAATAAGAAATTGGTCTCAGGCTTCTGAAATTGATGACCTTCAACAGTGATGGCAGCAGCAGTCACAGGTTGTCCAAACAGACATGTTAGCCACTGAGACAGGGATTTCAAAAGAACCAAGTCAGCACTGAGGACAAGGTTTGCAAAGCGTGAAATATTGAGGCTTCCCTGGCATGTTGGAAAGCCTGCTCTGTGACTCCACAGGCCCTGCTTTTTGTCATCACGCCCTTTGGTTTCCAGAGCCCAGCCAGGAGCCCTTTGTGGCCACCTTACCACGCCCACCCTCCAGCTCTACACGTCATCTTCCACCTTATCCTTTGTAAGGACAATGGTCCCCTCTTCTTGCACTGTTCCTTTTATCCCCTCACTGTTTCTCTCTGGACTCTCATCCCTGGGTCTCTACCATGCACTTTCTCGGAAGCTGCTGCATCCTTGATGACAGGTGTCTCCCCTCTTTGTGCTCTTTTTTTCTGTACTGGAGATTGAACCCAGGGATTTTCCACTGGGCTGTATCCTAGCCCTATTTATTTATTGCTATTTTGAAATAGAATCCTCCAAAATTCCCAGGCTGGGAACTCATGACCTTCCTACTCCAGCTTCCCAGAATGCTGGAATTACAGGTGTGCGCCTTGGCCCATGCTCTTTTGTGCATCCTACCTCTCCACAGGAAGGGATTTTGATTAATGCCACTAACAACGGTGGCCACTCATACTTATGTAGCACCTGCTGGTTGGGCACATGGTCTGGGTCTGGACTCACTGTACTCACATGGTTTCCTTCGGAGGCAGGTGTTGCTGTCATACCCACTTTCACAAAGGACACAGTTGAGGGTCAGAAAAATGTGAAGCACCCAAGGCTGCAGACTGAATGGTTGGTGGAGCCAGGATTCCAACCCAGGGCGGCTGGCTGCGGAGCCCCCATCCACGCCATGACCTACGTGTCTCTGTGTGCTTATCTGACTATATCTACCTGTTAAGCCAGCCCCTGCGTGTCACAAGAACAAGACTTGGTTTTTAGTTGGCAGAGTGGTCAGTATGTACTTGATGAGTGAATGAACAATCAAAGGTAAGGTTGTGAGATTTGTCCCAGTGACACTTGCAGGAAGAGGGAGACTGGCTATCACTTGATGCCACGAATTTGCTGACACCTAAACATGACCACTGATGCACTCCATGTGACTTAACAAATGGCAAGCATTGTTCAGGAATGGTGCGTAAAAGGAGATTTCAGAATGTGTACTTCTTTTGTGAACTTGTGTAGGAATCAGAGTAGATTTAAAAACATACTGCGGTGGACTTACAATTTGAATACATAAATAAAAAGCTTTGCATTCATGGGATGGAGAATCTCTAGGTTTTTTTCCCTCCTGCATTGGTCACTGAACAACCACTGGGCCACTCCCACATGAGCTAGGTGGAACCACCCCCACGGATGGCTTGGAAAATAGGGTGACCCTGTTGCATCAGCAGAAGGCACAATGTCCCCCACACCACTCTGCCACTGCTTCAATTTTCCTGCCAAATATTCTCATGGAATCTCTGGAAATCAAAGAGCCCAGGGTGGCAGAAAAATAAAGCAAACAACAAATTTCTTCCTAATGAAGGCTGAAATCCCATGCCTGCATGGTTGGTCCCTAAATGGAATTTTAATTTCACCTTAAGACCTAGGACAAATGGAATTTTCAGCAGCAAAATAAACAATTTTTACAGTGGGAATGAGCCAAAAGAAAGTCATTTACCACACTCCTGAGGGAATGAGAACACCCTCTGAAACAACATCCACAGGAAAGCTATCCTTTCAAGAGCCAGAGCCTACTTGGAATGCACAGTGCTAACTTGGGGTGAGCAATGGCTCTGCAAGGCCGCAGGGGACCTGGGCATCTGACTTTCTACCATTTCCCTCAGAGGGTGAGGTGTCAACCAGTCTGGGCAATCTGAGCCTCACTCTGGAAACTTCCTCCTGCAGATTCGGTGCTTACCACTCAAAGTGCTAATTAGCTTGGTAATTGGATTTCTGCCTTAACTGTCCTGTCGCATAATGTCAAATCTGTTGTTCAAAGAGAAAGTGGGGCTTGGATCTCACCCCTTCAATCTCAGGGGAAGTGTGCAACACACTAGGCACATAACTGCACGTGATGTCCTCAGCGTTGCCTGATGGTCACTGTGGACCACTGGACAGTGGGAGACTGGGCCACAGGCCACACACCTCCCGAGTCTCTTCAGAGACATTGGCTCACTGTGAGAAACTCTCCTCACATCAGCAGATGGCAGGGCTGGCTTCCCTCTCCTACCTGTCTTTCCACCTTCAGGCCTATCTTGCTGGACAAACACCTGATTTCTCCTATCGATTCCTCAGAGCAACTCGAACGATTTAGCAGAAGTTTAATCATACGATATTAAATTCCCTTTTGCCAGCACATACCCACTATTACATGGAAGAATTCCTATGATCTGCTCTTGAAACATAGGTGGTTGGAGTGAGAAGCTTGGTGGGTGTCTGCTTAGATGGCAGACACAGATACAGATGGGCTCAAGAACAGACAGCGGATCTGTCCCTGGGCAGAGCTGCCTTAGCGAGATGGGCAAGATAAAAAGCAGCTGGAATTCCAGTGCAAGGTGCCATCCCCTCATGAGCTGGCTTCAAGCAGAGGCACATCTGGGTTTCATTTTTGCTTTTCTGCTGCCCTGACAGCCACACTCATTCCTGCAAAGGCAGTGGTGCCACGCTGGCTGCTGGCTGCCATGGGCCCCAGGCAGGCTTGGCAATAGGACAGGCAGCCAGAGCAGTGAGGCGGCTGGCCATCCAGTGGGGTCTGGGCTTTGCCTCTATTACATTTGCGCTTCATGACCCAAGCAAGGTTCCATTTGGCCATCTCTGCTTCCAGAAGGCAGATGCTCTATGGAAGTCAGCTATGGTGTCAGGTACTTGCCTTCTGGAGATTTTTTCAAATTTCCCCAGTACCTTGAAGAGTTTGAGAAATCAATGACTTTAAATTGTAATAAAATTTTGATTTTATTATTATTTATTATTGTTGATTTTCCCCTCTTAATATTTCACTTCATTTTCTTTAGTTGCCCTTACTGGGGGGGGGTGACCCTAAATATCTAGCAGGTCAATACTAGTAACTAAACTACTAAGGATGTTTGTAGAAGTTACAGAAGGGTAGGTAGTTTCTAACTGCCCAATATATAACTAGTGCTTCCCAGTATGGTATGTACCATTTTCTTTATGCACCTGTGTTTGCACATCCTTGTGTACCAGTGTGTATGTGTTCTGTCATATATACAAGAGCTAACAATTCTTAATTATGTTATTTAGGTCTTATACATCCTCATCTGATTCTGGGACTCTTGCTTAGTTATGAATGAGGAAAAGTGAATTACCTTTCCAACCATGGGGGTCTGCTTTTATTTTTTTATTACGTTCCTTTTTTATTTTTTCCCTTGTGAATTTTGTTATGTAATTTGCAGAATTGATATTTATCATTTACCTTCATTATGAATTTAGTTTTTAGTGCTATATAATGTTCTTGATGCTAATCACTTCTGCCCCCAATTCATCTATGTTTAAGACTAAACTAATTGCAGCTTTCATTTGTTCACTTTTACCTAATTCTTTCACTACTTTTATTTTTAGCATTATCAAGTAACCTTATTTGCTTGGTATACAGATACATATGTTTACTTGGTAAACAGATACATGTGTTTATGTATATTACATCTTCATACTTTATTGTTTTCTAATTTCATTGTTTTTATTTTTAGGCACAATATTGTGATATGATTATAAAATCATAAAAACAAAACTGCAAAATCATAAGCATATTATGAACCACACAAAGAGAAGAAGTCCATGAGACAATAATGAAAATTCAATGGCAATGGAAATATGCTGGGCTGAAAGAAAGTAAAAGTACACATACAATATTATTTGGCCCCAGCTACAGCAATGTTAAAAGAGAAATGGGTAATACTAAGTTTGCTGTTTTATCTAAGGATGCATTAAAATCCAAATTTATAAAGATTTTCTCTTGAGAGTTCTATAATTTTAAGTCTTTCACTATGGTCTTGGAGCTATTTTGAGTTAATTTTCATATATGGTATGACAGAAGATATAACTGTGTACAGATTCCAGCCACCCGGGCCCCATTTCTCAAAAAAGAGATGCCCTTTTCCCAGCTGAACTGACTTAGCACCCTAAGGAAGTTCAGGCCATGAAATAAGTATGGTGACTACACTTAGACTTCTACCATGTTGATCTAACGGTATTATATCTATCCCTGCGCCTATACATATCTCATAAAAGCATTGTGACTATGAAGTCCATTTTGAAATTAGTACGTCTGAATTCTCCAGCTTTACTGTTTTTAAATATTCTTTAGCTATTCGCAGTCCTTTGAAATTCCATATGAGTTCTAGGATGACATTGTCCATCGATGCAAAAAGGTCAGTTATAATTTTGACAATAATAGAGATGAACCTGGATTACTATTTTCTTAACAACATTGAGTCTTCAGATTCATGAATATAAAAAAAACAAATTCATGAATATGATTGTGTTCTATTTATTTACTGACAGCTAGTTTTCTTTCCAGTGAGGTTTGCAGTTTTCAGTGTTCTGGCTTCCATTCCATCAGTTAAACTTACTCCTATTTTGTTCTTTGAATGCTATTATAAATTGGACTGTTCTCTTAATTTCATTTTCAGATTGTTCTTTACTGTTACATACAAATATAACTAACTAGTGTATGTGTACCTTATATCTTGTAAATTTCTTGCATCCAATTATTAAGGTCTAATCATTTTTGTGGCTATTTAAGGGTTTCTTATGTGTCCATCTGGGGAGCAGCCAGTCTTGCACCTTCCTTTCCATACCTTTCTTTCCCTCCCTGGTTGTCCCAGCTAGAACTTTCAGTATACTGCTGAGAGACAGTGACAGTGACTGTCCTTGATTTGTCCTTGATCTTAGTGGGGAAGCTTTAACCCTTCACCACTAAGAATAGTGGTGTGTGTGTGTGTGTGTGTGTGTGTGTGTGTGTATTTGTTTTACGTGGTCTTTGCCACGTTGAGGACATCTATTCCTATTTGTCTAGTGTTTTCTAATCATGACAGAGTGTTGTATTGCTGTGAAATGAGTTTTGACATCACTGAAATGGTATGTGTTCCCCTTCAGTGTATTTACACAGTATATTATATCGATTTATTTTTGTGTTGAACCACCCTTGCATCTCAGCAAGTGTATCTCACCTTTCACACTGTTTCATCCGCTAGCCTGCAGAACTTGGCTTACCAGTAAGTTTTCAGGACTTTCTGCATCTGTCTCAAAAGGGATACTGATTAGCTTGAGCTTTTCCTTTCTTGGAATGACCTTCTGTAGCATTAGCATCAGGGTGATATTGGCCCCAGGGGATGATTTAAAGAATTGCTCTCACCTCTGTTACATTTTTGATAATTTGAGAATGGCTAGCATTAATTATTCCTTAAATGTTTTATAGAATCATCCTGAGCGATTCTTTTACTTTATTAGGATTTTTTTTTTTTTGGTTAATGATTCATTCCTTTATTATGAGTCTATTCAGATTTTTCTTTCTTCTTCAGTCAGTTTTAATAGGTTGTGGGTTTCTAAAAATTTCTGCATTTCATCTAGGTTATTTTGCTTGTTTAAATAAGGTACTTCATAGACATCCTTTATAATTCTTTTGTTATGTTAGGCCAATAAAATGTCCTGATTTTACTAATTTGAGCTACCACCTTCTCCTCTCTCTTTTCTTCCTCCTCCTTTTTAGTTTTCTTCATCATTCTACCTACAGGTGAAGCATTAACCTTTTAACAATTTGTTAACCTTTTCAGAGAACTAATTTTTTGTGTCATGTACCCTTTTTATTGTTTGCCTATTCTCCATTTATTTATCTCTAATCTCTATTTCCATCTGTCTGGTGCTTTAGGGGGTTGGATTTTTTTTCTTTAAGGCAAAAAATTAAGTGATTGATTTCATATCTTTCTTGTTTTTTAACATAGATATTTAGTTATGGAATTACTTTGAACACAGCTTAACCTACATCTCACAAGCTTCAATATAATTTAAATTTTCTTCATCTCAAAGCATCTTTAAATTTCCCTTATCAGTTCTTTTTACACCATGTTTATTTAGGAATTTTGTTTAATTTACACTATTGGAGAAATTTCCAGATTTCTTCTTGCAATTAACTTCCAACTTCTACATTTTGGTTGAAGAACATACTTCATGTAATTTTCCTTTTAAATTATCAGAGGTTTGTTTTGATGATCCAGTAAATGTTATAGCCCAGTAGAAAATAGTCCTCATGCACTTGAACTATTCTTGAAGTGCCTTGTTTAAAATGCTTTGTGAAATGATTTACAAAGAAGATGAAAAAAGGAAGTACAGATTTGAAAAAAAAATCTGCTAAACACATATCTAACAAAGGAGTAGTGTCTAGAATATATATAAGACAAGCTCTCATAGCATGACCACGAAAGAACAATAGCTACAACAGCAGGCCTAATTAGAAAAGAGCCAAAAGACGCGAATGAGCACTTCTCTGATAGAGCACAACATTCTAAAGGCAAATTTTGTGTTCAAGCAAAGCTATTCAAAATTATTGACTACTAGGGAGGTGTCACCATTTACCTCTCCGAAAGCCTAAAATAAAAAGGAGGAACACCAAAATGCTGCCAGTGTTACAAGAAAACTGATCTCTTGTACATTTCTCTTGGGAAATTAAGAAAAATGTGTGCCCACTCTGGAAGTGCATAACCACTCTAGAAAACTATTTAACAGGTTTTTTTTTAAAAAAAAATCTGTTGAAAATAAAAGATCCGAGATGACCCAGATATATCATTTCTGAGCAATTATCCCAGTGAAATCAAAATTTATATTCACGCAAAAGCCTGCACATAAATGTCCGTGGCAGCTTTATCCTTGAATGCCCCAAAAGGGAAACAGCCTAGACAGGTGGGTAAGTCATTAAGCAGACTCGGATACTTTCACACCGTGGGCCACTTACCAACAATAACAGAACAGAATACTAGTCCTATAACAGTCTGGATGGATCTCCTCTGAGTTATACTGGGTGAAGATAGCCAACCTGAACAGATTAAATCTGCTGGCTTTCACTTCTTTACATTCCTGGAAGGCCAGAATTCCAGAAATGAGTATGGCCTAACAGGGGCTAAGAAGCAGGAGAAGCGGGGAAATGGGTGTGCCTACCTAAGGGAATGGGAATCTTTGCAGTGGTGGGAATGTTCTATGTCTTTCTTATACCAACTTCAGTGTCCAGGTTCTGATAGTTTTACATGTTGTTGCCACTGGGAAAAACAAATAAAGGGTACATGGCTATTCTCTGTATTATTTCTTTCAATTAGCAGCTTTATAATTGGCTAACAAATTTAATTAAGAAAAATCTCCATAGCTAATAACAGGCTTGAATAGAGTGACTGTAGTGCTTTCATGGATGGTCCTTATCTCTGATTCTAAGTTGTTTCCCCGTGACTGCCAGAAAGCATCCAGGACTATTCGACATTTTTAAATACAGGATACATAGTCCAAATATTCATTCACAGCAAAGATGTCAATATTAGGAATGAAAAGTTTTTCCTTTTTTTTTCCAAAAAAGCCCAAATGGCACAAAGCCAGGCAGGCAGGTAAATGGGGAGCTGAGGAAGTGCACAGAAGGGGCCGCGGCTTCGCACTGAAGCAGCCCTCTGCTTTCCTGGGCTTTTCCTTTTCTTTCAGAGCATAGCACTGCACTTTGCTGACAGTAAGTCTAAGTCTCTTGTAAGATCAAGCCCACCTAAGTCTGTGCTCCTTGATCTACAATCATTCTGAGGCCCTTTATCAAATCATTTATCAATAAAAACTGGAACATGCCAGGCATGGTGGCGCATGCCTGTAATCCCAGCACTCGGGAGGCTGAGGCAGGAGGATTGTTGTGAGTTCGAGACCAGCCTGAGCTACAAAGTGAGCTTAAGGCCAGACTGAACTGCATAGTGAGACCCTGTCTCAAAAAGACAAAAAAACTGGAACATGGAAGCCTGCGTTCTAGTATCCTAATGCTCTCTTCAAGTGATGCTTCTTATAAGGTTTATTTCTCTACTCATTTCTTTAAAGATCCACTCAGAACTTTATGTCTTTCCTTTCCACAAACTTCACAGGATTTTGAATGAAGTTCTCCCTGCAGTAAAATAAGTTCCAAGTAGGCAACCTCTGAACAAAAGAAAATCTAGAATGACCTACTACAACAGTACAAAGTATAAGTGTATAATGTATTCAATTACCCTTCATTTTATTTATTGGATAATTCTCTGCTTTTTATCTATCTAGTACAGGGTTTGCAGAGTCTCACTACACAGATCAGACTTGTAGTGATCCTCCTGTTTCTAGCCTTCCAAGCACTGGGATTACAGGCTGGGTAATCCCCTTCTTCCAATCATCATGCATTTTATTATTTTTGCATGACTCATCATTTTCATTTAAAAATTATGAAATTATTAATATCTGTTTGCTTTACAAATTTGCAGACAACTAATGTGGCCTTTCATTTGCAGAAGAACTCTCATGGTGGAGATGATAAATAATGTTTTCAAAGTGACAAGAAAGAGTAGAGTTTCCCACGTGAACATGCTGTATGAAGCCCCCTACTGAACCCACACAGCTGGATACCAAGAAGCAGTGATTACATACAAAGTCTGGGCAAGGTCTTGGCTCCCCATGAAGTAGGACTGAAGTCAGCCTTGGACATATGCTCAAAGTAAGAAAGGTAGGCAACCTTAGAGATGCCAAGAACCCAAGGCGATGAGTTTCACATAGAGCCTGGGGAAGTGACCTTTTCCTTCCAGCTGCTGTGGATCTGCCCGGGAAGTATCCTGCATCCCACATACCTAAGTCACATAGAGAAGGGTTTTAAAATACAATAGGTTTAAAAACTGCGTATTTCCTGCCTCCCTTTGTTTAGGATAAACCAGTCTCATCGCCAACACTTCCTTCACAACTGGCAAACCTGAGTCTCTCCTGCTTTCCCTGGCTGCTACAACTCAGTCAAGGCTCTGTCCTCCATACACCTATCAGCCCAAGCCTGGGAGCCTTGAAGCCAGTGGGATACAAGGGTCTGGTGACCTTCAAGAGTGAGCAGCTCCTGACAGCTGGGAAGCAGGTGAGCACTCCTGACTCTGTCCCACAGCCAAGGGCGGGTTTCACAACTCTGCACTTTTTAAATGCTTTCAAAGCTCAGCAAAATGGAACAGAGTCCCAGGTAAAATTATATATCACAGTGTATTGAATAATAGCTTAAACCGCTGCTCTAGGAGAAACTTAATGCCTTGGAGTTCCTCAAAAGCATCTTCTTTCTGGAATATATCTGCCTAATAGCTCATCACCACGCCTCAAGTGTCAAACCTTTCCCTGGGGAGCTATGTGAGAACTCTTTCATTGTTAGTGAAACAGCATCATGGCGCCAAGCTCATAATTTCATTTCTCACATGAAGCAATGCTCATGTACAGACCTGGCCGGGGATTCCTGAGGCAGAGAATGGGACAGAACAGGCTTCATCCTGGGGCGCAGCCTAAAGACATAAGTCTGGGGGAGGCTCCATCTCCTAGTCATCATGTGGCCTTGAAGGTACCATGGGGATTGGGAACCTTCTCTGAAACTCTAAGCTATCTCGATCCAAGACTGTGGTAATAAAGGTCCACCTATGTGTTGGCAAGTTCTGGAAGTAGGAGGTAAAAAGAAATGGATCCCTGTCATAAAAGCCATCACTTTCTTCATTAGAAGTCTCAACCCAAAATGGCCAACACAAAGCAGAATTTATTGGCTTATCACCTGAAAGATGGGGTTGGGCCCAGGTGGTGGACAGCAGGGGTGGTGTCAGCAGGGGCGATTCTCAGGGTCCTTTGGCCCTGCCTTCCTCTGTGCCTGTTGCATCTTTGGGCCAATTCTTGCTTAAGGTGAGACAGGAAGAGTGCTGCACCACATTACTGAGGATGGGATGTGACAAGCTCCTTACCCCTGTGCCTCCTGTGCCCCATTGCAGCCCCACAGAAGCAATGGTTGTCTGGAACTGTGAGTCCGTCTATTGCTATGGCCCTGCTGATCCGTCTCATTCACCTGTGCCTCAGCTCCCTGGCTGCAGCCTAGTGGAAGTCTCACTAGCATAAAATCAGACATGAGGCAGGCTGGAACCATGTATCTCTACTGCTTGGCTGACTCTTGACTCAATGCTCCTGAGCGCTCTGCTTTGACATGTTTCATTACACATAACAAAGATTCCTTCTTGCTAGTTTCTCTTCACTTATTGAGGTTTTTGTCATTAGAATTAAGAGACTTCTAATGAAGAAAGTGATGGCTTTTACGACAGGGATCCATTCCTTTTTACCTCCTACTTTCAGAGCTTGCCAACACACAGGTGGACTTATTACCACAGTCTTGGATCGAGATAGCTTAGAGTTTCAGAGAAGGTTCCCAATTTACAATCTTCATTTGTTTCTTTAGGAATGCCCAAGACTTGGTCTTCCTTAGTCCTGCTCAGCTTGTCCTGAGTCCTGCTAGTCTCCTCAAACATGACTCTGGTGGTAAAGCCACATTCACCCCAATACCTCTCTTCCCTACCACCCACCACTACCACATGCACTTGCATCTCGTGTGGTTGGCTCAGGCTACTCTAACAGAGCAGGACAGGCTAAGGTGCTCACACACACCAGCAGGCTGGAAGCCTGATGTCCGGGCACCGGCATGGTTGTGTTCTGGGGAAAGGCCTCCTCTGAATCACAGATGGTTGGCTTTGCATGGCATTCTCATATGGCAGAAACGACACCGATCAGTGGGGTTCTCTTGTTCAATTTAGATAGAAGTCATATTGGCAAAGTATAGCAACCTTGATGTCAACAACTCTGGAACCTGAATACTGCACCTCCAAGCCCTAACCCTCCATGTCACAGCTCCAGGCCTGAGCACACCCAGCCCCCAGTGACTTGTCTGGATGTCACAGCTCTGGCAGCTCCCTCCCAGCCACCTGACAGTTCCTCAGCAGCTGGGAGCCATGGTTATTGGCAATATTCTGGAGCTCTTCTAGCAGCCCCCACTGCCTCTCTGGGGTCTCTATTGGTCTCTGCCTCTTATATCTGGAGCTCCTTGGGGATGGCTGTCCTCTGCTGACCAACAAAAGTGAGGAGCTGCTTATGCAGAGCAGCAGAGAAGCACAGGTGTGCAGTCTGTGCATTCTGACCTGCATGGGGACTCTCCCAGGGATGGTGAACAGAGTATGCATTGCAGTTCACATCTGGATACTGGTGGACAATGTGCTCTTATGTCCAGAGGTGGGGCTTGTGGAAGGAAAGGATCATGAAGAGAGGTGCTGGCTGAGGAGGTGGGATCTAGTTGGAGAGGGCTGCTCACTGGCCTAGAGTGCTACATCTTCCTCCCTGGCTCTGCCTTTCACACTCTGCTTTACAAATGCCATGAGGTGCTCAGCTTGCCTCCCCCAGACACTCCAACCAGGCCATCCTGCCTTAGAGCTGTGGCCTGAAGCCTGGCCACAATAAAGCTCTCCTCCTTCAATCTGTTGGTATCAGGTACTGAGTCTCAGTGATTAGGAAAGGGATGCAGACAAACCAGGTAGGGTCAGCTGGAAAAGGTCAAATGGTCAAGCCTACTGTACCCCAGGCAGTTTCTTCTGGAACAGTGAGAGTGAAAGGGACACTACTGTCCTCCCAGCCCCTGTTAGCTCTGGAGGCTCAGAGGTCACCTATGGGGTGGGGGACCCTGGGGGCAGTGTCCTGGATCACTGCTGAGGACAGGAAGTATGGGAGGGTGTAAGAGGTGACAACTGGTTTCTGACCCCTTCCGGGCTGTAAGAGAGAGAGGGAGACTTTTCGAGTCCAGGGTTATGGCTTAGATTTGCAATGTCCTCCCAGACTCCTATCCTAAAGGCCTGTTTTCCAGCCAATGGGCTTCTGGGTAGTCAGTGGCTGAGGACTCTCACTTCAGTGTGAATCACGTGATGTGACCTGGAGAATTTACTCTTTGCCTCTTCCTTTCCCTGATTTTTTCCCCTTACCTCTTCCTGTTGGCCATGAGCAAAACAGCATCCTCTACTGCTATTCCCCCCCATCCCCCGGCCACCTCTGCATTGTCTCTGCCTCGCCCTGGGTTGAAGTGGAGTCTGTGAGTCGTGAGTCATGGACAGAAGGATGACACCTTGGGCCAGAGCACACTAAACTCCTCATCCTGTACCTGGCTGGTGATAAGGCACTAACACAGGAAGTATTCATAGTTTGAACACTCAGCCTGATGACCAACACGATGACGGGGTGATTTGCAAGGGTGCTGAGCTGTCAGAAGACCATGATGAACCCCTGCAGGAGAGACCAAGAGAGAGCTGCCCCAAGGCCTGGGCTATGCCTAACCTTTGTTTCCTGAGAGGACCCTCTGTTCATGCTAGGTAATTACACTAAGGCTCTCAAGGGCACAGGCTGCAAAGGAATTCCTGGCTCTGTGTGTGTATTCATGAGTGAGCGGGGCCTGGAAGAGGCTTCAGGACCTAATGGAAAGCATTTAGGGCTTGGACCAAGCCAGGCCTAGGTTAATAACCTCGGTCAGCTGCCCACTAGTTCTGTGACCTAACTTTGCCTAAAGTTGCCTAACTTTCTTGAGTTTTCCTTCTTTCTGATCCATCAAATGAGGAAAATGAAACTATACGGAGTGGGTGTAGGAGCAAAAATCTATTAGAGGAGGTGAGTCTGTGTTCAGTGAATATAAAGACAGGACCGCCATTGTCACTGCCACAGCTGACTTGATCTTGCTGTCTGCATATTCATTGCCACTAGTGATAGATCTGGGGCCGGACACACCCCACAGCCTCAGGCCTCAGGATTCCTCATAAGAAAACTTCATGACTTGCACTCAGTTCTAACTGAAACGAGGCAACAGAAATACAATGACTCCTTTGCCACATGTCCAGGCACCTTGTAAACATACCCAAGTGACTTCTGGAAAAATATAACTGTGAGAGGAAATATGGGGATCCTCTCCTGCATAACTTTAAGTGGAGAGGAAGTCTTAATTACAGGACTGCATTTCTCTCTCAGTCCATGAGAAAGATGCTTGTTTCAAACTTTAAAAAATAGAGCTTTGTGAGAGGCTAAGTGCTATGCATAAACCATCTTTCAAACAGAACAGCCAGCAAAATCCATTTTGAAAATCTTTCAAAATTCAGTGTGGATTTAAGAACTACTTTCTCTGACCGCTCCAACCACTGTAGCAAGCCCTTCCTGTTTGTCGTCACTAACAAAGCATGAATAAAAACCAGGTGGTGACAGATAAGGTTGTCTGCAGCCAGAGAAGGAGACTGGAGAGATGGGGAACACGTGCTGGAATGCTAAGCTAAATCCAGTAAGATGAGAACTGATGAAGTGCAAATTCTGATTTTCAGTAAACTATACAGTCCCATAGGACTGGGAGGCTCAAGGCTTGAATTGGCCACCATTTGGTAAAATAACTGAGAAGGCTGAGCTTTTAAGAAGCATAAAGAGAGAAGAACGTTTGATTTATAGAAGCAACAGAGTCCCCTACTGCGAGGGGACTGATGACTAGATGACATCAGGAGCAGGCCACGAAGGAAGTCAGTGTACTACAAACAAACCTAGGAATGACTGCAAGAAAACAGCTAGGACACCCAGGGTCCTTAGATTTTTATAAGGAACTTTTAAAGCTGTTTAGCCTCATGCTGAGTTGTTCAGGATGACTCAGTTCCCTGAATGTGGCAACAGGGGACACCTCAAACAGCATATTCAGCACAATAAGACACAGACCTATCCACCAGAAGTGTAAGCAGCTGACTGCCTCCCATTCCTGGAGAACACAGAGAAGACACTGTGTCCCTAGAGGACGCACACACCCTAAAGCAAACCCATGAAGGGGCTGGGAAGTAACCCGGTGAACCCTGCCAGAGCTCACTAGGAGAGCTGGAAGACCTCATCACACAGTTTTCTATTAGCTAAATCACAAAGCAGTGGGACTTAGCCATCCTATTGTTCTATCGAGCAGATGTGAAGGTCAAAGATTAGAACTGGTGCTCTGTGAAAAGCCAAGGTGTGCAGTGAAACAGCACTGGAGGCAAAGCTCATGTTTATAGGACTCTCATAGACTGCTGGCTGTGGGCTGCTGTCGCATAATGTATAAATGTGTCATTTCACTCGGTGAGGTGACCATGTTCTGCCATTCTAGAAAGGATTCAGGAAGGTTTCAAGGGACCCTAAAACAAATCTTGGCATGCTGTATTGGAAGTTGAAGGAGAGAAGACAGAAATGCAGGGAAGGGGAACAAACATAGCCAGGGAGTAAGGAAGGAGAGCCGTCCTTCCAGACAGAGGCGGAACAATTCCCTTCCATTTGACTCTGGAAGAGCATGGCTTGATGCTATGGAGTTTCTGTGCAGGCAGGTTAGAAAAAAAACTCATGAACTTTCTGCCTCATTACTAGAACACTTCTGGAGCCCCTGAGGTACAACACTCTGGGAATCCAAACTTCCATGCAGCAAGCTGGGACTGCAGCTAGATAGGCCCTGGGACCACTGGAAAAGGATGGAGCAACCTTGTCCTCAGCTGGGACTCTGTTTGGCCAGCCCCACAACTCAGGAGCCTGTCCCCACCCAATTCCTGACCTACCACAATGTTGGGAGGTAATACAAGGTTTGTGGTCCTTTTGACACTGCAATTTCTGGTGACTGCCTAGTCACTGAATTTAGGAAAGGGGAAAGCATTTCTAGTTAGAGTGATGGAAGCAACATCATGGCAGGGTGACCCTGGATGGGTGCCTCAGACATGAGCAGGAGACAGAGCATGAGTCTTTGAGGGGCACAGCCAGGGAAACATGTGAGGGGAGTGGCCCTATCTATGCTGGACAGAACCAACCTGTGGGAGGTGCGCTAGAAAGCGTGTAGCCCACGGGGGCTCTTTATACTCAAATGATCTCACTGAAGGAGAACTGGAAAGGCCACTGCACCACAAGGGCTCCTGTGTTGCCCACATGGGTGGGGTGTGCCCAGATGGAAGGGCATCAATGGGGCATTCCCATCACCCAAAACACTCCTCCTGGGAGTGAGGAGCTTCTCCTTGCTCTCACTCAGCAGCTCTCCAAGATGACATGCTCAGAGCTAATCTAGAACTATGTGAGGGAAGAGTGTTACCACCAAGTTAGTTAAGAGGTGAAGGGAAGGCAATAAGCAGGCAGAGACATGTCTATGACATGCTCCAGAGAGCACAAAATCGAGGGATAGGAACTCTGCAGGATCGAAGACAGGCCAAAGGCGAAGGGTGCAGCCGCACTTCCCAGGCTGCTGAAGGGTGACTTCACACTTCCTCCAGGACTAAAATGGTTTTGTTAAAGTGCAGGTCTCCTTAGTGATTCACACAACTCAAAGTTAGCTTCAAAGACCTGAAGTGAGCACCGAGGGGACTGCACAGGGAGGAAGCAGAGAGGGTGGGGAGAGGAGGATGTGACAGGGAAAGCAGGCCACTGCCGATACCCGCGTGGAGGGGGCTGCTCACCAAGGAGAATGTGCTCACAGGGAAGAGGGTCTGAGGCGGCCCCTTTAAAATGATGGAACAAGGATAAATAATTAAGTAGAATCACTTATACTAACTGCTTCTTTGTAGCAGACTGAAAAGAAAGTAATTAGAATAGCTATGGATAAACTCATTAGTATTTCAAATTAAAAACACAAACCCAAGGTTAAAGTAACTAGTATGAGTTTTCCAGGGTGCTCCTAAGAGCACAAATGGATTTCCTGGTATTGTTTTTCCTGGTACCCACTTCTCCATGGTCCTGAAGCAACCCACTGATGGATTAAGCAGACAGCCTGGGGATTCCCAACACTGAAGCCTTCTAAAGGACAATGGGCCTTCCAAAGACTGAGTTGTATACTAAGAGCTCTTTCCCGAGTGGGAGTGAGAGTGTCCAGGTATGTCCCCACAGCCCTTGATGTCCCCTTCCAACCTGACAGACCCCTTCACCCAAAACACACAGATAATACAAGGTTAAACTATATTATTTACTAATATGAGAATGAGTTGAGACTGAATGAAAAAACTTAAATCCTACTCTGGAACCCTGTATGATTAAATAAATGGCATGAACTGACCGTTCAGACCTGAACACATCCCCTGAGGAGGCTGATTTGGAAGTGAGGAGGCTCTGCAACAGGACCTCATACTCTTTGCAGGGTTTAGGATGCCTCCCTTCACATGGTCTCTACACAGAGGTGCCACTACACCTTGTTCTGCTCAAGCAGGATGTGCTTTGCCTGCATCAGATCTTCCTGTACGAAAGACTAATTCCCTGTTTGAGAAAAAAGGGACAAAAATAAACCTATAAAGGTGAAGATCAAATTTAAGTTGTCCAGTGCTGTCCTCTCCTGTACAGGGAAGAGCTGCAAGAATGCCACTCCCCCATTTGCACATAGGTGGGCTTTGCAGAAGTGATGCTCAGAGCTCTGAACAGGCCCTCAAGATTGCTTTCTCCTGCATGAAGCTTAAAGGCAAGCTGGTGCTCTCTGGCTGTATCTCTTTAGACAATAATACAAAGGAGCTGTTTTGTTCAGGCATAAATTTCAAGACTACTATGCTTTTATTGCAAAAGTTCCTCCAGGGACCACCTCTTTGGCTTCCCAGCACCAGCCCAGGAGAGTGCTGCGGTTTGCCCTGAGTGAGCTCACTGGGAAGGTGATGCCCTCAGTCATGGTGAGAACCTATTAGCCTTTCCAGGGTGAGGACTGGGGCTTCTGCACAGAGCAGCCATCCTAGCAGAGGGTCACACGGGCCCAGGTATGCACAAGCCTACTGTCCAAGACCGGCCTTAGGTGCTCCTGTTACAGCACGCCCCATTTTATAGATGAGAAAAGACACAATGAGGTCCCAGAGTTACAGCGTGGAGGCAAAGTGTGAGCCTTGGCAGCCCGGAGCATAAGTTTGTGTTTTAATCACAATGCCACACTGCCTACCCCGGGATACATATTTTATATATGCTCCAATAAACCTTCTCAAAGGACAAACATGATGAATGAGTTTCCTACCTTCACATTGGACTCTTGATACATAAAAGAGACACTAGAATGTGCCAAGGTTCTACAAAATATAAATGCATTATGGAAAGTGGGTTAAGATTCAGATGCAATAATACAATATAGCTGGTAAACCAGAGATATATCTGCCCTGGCTCAGCGCAGCCTGAATCACGGCTCTCTATGGTCCTAGTCAAGTCATTCCCCACAAACCATCAAGAGGTCTTTAGAATTACTTAGCCAACAGTTACTCCTGTCTTCTCAACCTCCTTTAAAATAATGCCTGAGCTGGGGACATAGCTGAGTGATAAAGCATTTGGCTCGCAGCCATAAGGCCCAGGCTCTATCCCAGCACCACAGCACAGTAACTACAAAGAAATAATGCCTCCACCCCACCTTCATCTGCCTGAGGAAATGAGTGACCAGTTCAAATAGTCAAGAAGAAAGTGAACAGTAATGTTCTCCAAATTCAACAGCATTCTTCTTTTTCTTGGCCCTAATGTGTGCACCTTTGTGCAGGATGGGGTCTTTTGTGCCTTCCCACAGGAAGAAGGGACATACAAGACAGGAGCATCATGACACACCACGTGACCAGACCAGGGTTGATCAGCACTTCTCATAGGTCAGCTGTTTTACAGCCAGACAGATTTGGACCAGCATCTGATCCTCAATCTGTAATCAATCCCATCTCTCAGGAGCAGAAGTGCCAGACGAGGAGCCATCAGGGCGCCAGGCTCAGACACCTGGCCCACGAAAGAGCCTGAGGGCCACATTTCCACAGGGGAAAGGAGAGGGGTCTCAGCACACAGAGCAAAACAGGTGAGCATGGATCGGGCTCTTACTTGTAGTTTTTCTCCCAGAATTTCACTGGCCTCGCGTAGGATGTGATGAAGATGACGCTTCCGAGGAAGGGGCTCAGCGGGGTGGAGAAGACTGCTGTGGCAACCGTCTGGAAGAACAGCATGGCGGAGTCTGGGAGAGGGGTCAAGGCAAAAGAACTGTCATGGCTGTTCCTTAAAACATTTCAGCGTTCTACTGGCTGTCATTAAAGGCACTTTTCTCCCCACAGAGAGAAGCACAATCTCTCTGTGTACAGATTTGGAACTATAAAACGTTCAGAAGCATTCTGCTAGGCCTCATCTTGTCATCCTGTAAAGCAGTGGATTCTCATAAAACCCCTGCAGTCTCAGGCTCAGACACATTGAGGATTTAGCCTCTCAGGACTAAAAAGAACCATTTTCTTTAATTAAGCTGTCATCCCTGAAAAATAAAAAAACACACTGTAATACACTGCTTGAAAGATTAAGTCACTTTATAAACAAGTAAAACTAAATGATGTTTTTAGAAAATAAATAATAACATTGCTTGGGAATGAAGTCTGCATCTCAGGTAACCTTTTCCTATTATTTGAAGCATAGTGTGTGTGTGTGTGTGTGTGTGTGTGTGTGTGTGTGTGTGTGCGCACCCTCACATGCACTTGTTCCCACAAGTACATATATGCACACATGTACATTTTTGTGTTATGTCAACATTGACGACCAAAGGCTCAGAGCAAGCCTGGACTCTGAGCAGCAAGCATGCACAGGGGAAGCCCCAGAGTCATGTGGGTCTCAGCCTCTCCCATGCCAGGCCTTAGTTTCTCCTTTCCTGACATGTCTTAGTTTCACACACCCTGTCTCATTAGAATCCTATTTGTATTGCTCAGTAGTGTGCTAGGAGGCTGGACTGGGGTCTCTGGAAGCAGGGCAAGGGCCAGAGCAGCAGCTCTCCACATGACCAGCCAGGCTTTATGCCTAGGGTTCAAGAGTGGGGCGATATGGGCTGGAAGAGCTGGGCTTGAGGCACAGGGTGAGTAGAGGCTGGACCTGATATGTGCGTGTCCCTCCTGTTCCATGGGGGTGGGGGGCTGGGTCCCTTACTGTAGACCTCCCTTGACTCCGATAGGGTAACCCCTCTTGATAGGTGGTGACTACCCCTCTCAATGGTGCATGAATGGGTCTCCTTGCCTAGCCAGAGCTCAAAAGTCCTGACAGGTAGAAAAGGGCTACACCTGGTATGGGGAGACTCTGAAGCTCATTTTCAAGTGGAACATGGAGATACCAGAGCTCCCATGTGCTTTGGCTTAAAGTACTGTCACAAGCATGGCTTAAAGTACTGTGATTGGAAAGGTTGAGGCAGGGGCTTCAAAGAACCCCAACTACACAGAAAATATAGAAGTGGGGTGAACCTTGCACTGCCATGAACACTTTCCTGTACTTCTTGGTAGAATGAAGATCAAAACTTTGCTTTAGAGTAACTATGTCTCTTCCTTCCTTCCTTCCCTCCTTCCTTCTTTCTTTGCTTCCTTCCTTCCTTCTTCCTTTCTTCTGACTTCCTTTTTCTCCTCCTCCTCACCCCAAGCATCTTCAGAATGTGCCATTCTGGTATTGGATTATTTGGTCTCAAAGAGTTCTCTATTACACTGCAATTTATACACATTTTTTCTTATTTTGACCTAGGTCCAAATGGAAAAGTACTGGCTGGTTTTCCATTGGAATATTACTGACTGCTGAATTGCTTACATTTTGGACAGAACTATTTCAGACATTTTGGGCTTTCAGCCAGGGGGAAAGTGCAGGTTTTCATCTGATCACATCTGCCGTCTCTTGTCCTGAAGAATAGGAAATAGCATGGAGACCAAGCAGATGGCATGGAGCTGAGGCTGAAGCAACCTGAGAAGCTGGAGCCTGCTCACACGCCTTCCTTTCCTTGGGGAGGGGCTGGGGAGGAAAGCCTCCCATGGAGCCAGAGGTGCCTGGAGAGGCACTGGGCACAGATGGGACCAGAAGGTTAACCCTGCTCTTCCTTTTCATCCTAAAATTTTTCCGAAGATTATATTATACACTTTTTTTGGTATTTGGAATTAAACTCAGGACCTATATTGTTGGCCCTATGTTGTACACTTTTTAAATATCTAAAATAATTATCCAGAAGTTAAGAAGGAAACTAGTAGTAGTCTATACAGAGCTGAGCCTGCCAAGGAGGTCACAGCAGGAGGGAAGGAACAGGTGGCCTCTGAAGTTCTCTCACTGGCGAACACTGAGAAAGACACGCCACAGGTTCAGGGAGGACAAGAGGGACTGTGACAGCACAGTATGGCAGCGCTAGAGGGGGCTCCTCAGAGCAGGGGCACATGAAGTCCTCTCTAGATTTTTCCCAGGGAAAGGGCCAAGAGGTCAGCCTTCCACACAAGTGGCGACTCCTTTAAAAGCAAATGTACAATGAAAACATCAACACCAGTAGTTTAAAAATCATCAGAAGCTCAAAAGGCTGCAGCAAATGGAACGTGGCCCTCCCACCATGTGCAGGTGGTGGGGACAATGTGGCGAGCTCTGTCTAATTATTGGAAGACAATGGTCTTGCATGGTCTCTACACACATTAAAAGGGTGAACATTCTCATCTTTCCCTGGAGGTTATAAGCTCAGAAGCCAACAGAGGCGCTGTGGGAGAAAACATGCCAGTACTGGAAAAAGCAATTTACCTACCCATGCCCTGCTGGTCTGAGAGCTAATTCAATTCCAAAGTGGAGCAAATTAGTCCATTCTTAAGGCTGGGATGGAGTCCACAGTTTCTTAATAGAGTGATAAAATAATTAACATTTCTGAATTAGTTGGGAACCAGGGCTGACATTTAGGAACCTGATAGTTTTTTCTTGTTCGCATATAAACCCAGTTCTGTAACTATTTATTTCATTATATTCTCAGCAGAATGATGGTGAACTCTAACTAGCAAACATGCCTTTGTAACCAAGCAAGAATAGGGAATTGTCTACAGGTGAGGGAGCAAGAAAGGCCCAGAAAACCCAAGGCAAGGCCAGGGGTACCATGTGTGTGTGCACACATGAGTGAGTGGTGGGGAAGGAGGAGATTTGAATGTCCCTGTGTTAGCAGGATAGAGGAAGAGGGCATCACTAACAAGGCTGACTTTAGGAAGGAAGCATAGGAGTAGTGGAATATTCTAGAATAGAACCAAAAAATGCCCAATAAAAGCTACACCTCTAATGTTTTAATTTTGTGGGAGAATGCACCTACACATTAGGAATGGCCTTCAATTAACTGCACACAGTGTGTAAGCCAACACTCATCTGCTTTTGTCCTTACCAGAGCTTCCAAGTAGAGAACACTTGAGCTTACAGGAGAAACTCACCCACAGACAGGGTAGACAGCAGAAAGTTCCAGGGCCCACAGGAACCTCAGCTCAGTTGTGGGGATGCCACAGCCCAGCAATGTGCCAACAGCCCCAGGAAGCTCAATCGGTTATGATATTACTGGGTCTCAGAGCTTCACCTCCCTTTTCTTTGTTTAAAGAAGCTTGTTTAGGGAAACTAAATGCCTAACATTATAAAAACAAAAATGAGTGAAGTCAGAAGGAAAAGGTGGCGTGAGAGCTCATGCTCTTGCTAGTATTTTTTCCCTTTAGTTTGCTCTGCCAAATAACCTTGAAACACTTCAAAATTACCAATGCAGGTCTAAGAATAGAAACACAGAACAATGTGAGGCCAGCTCTTGCTTTGCTTAAAAAAAAAATTTAAACAAATGATACTGGAAAAGAGCATTTTTCAAAATGCTAAAATATATTGTGACTCTATGATTCTTTCAAGTTTGTTTCCATCCCTGAATGCCAAGTTTAGTCCCTGAGGTCCCTCATGAATTGCCTTAATGAGCCTTGGGTAAATTACATGTGAAAGAAGCACCGCTCGGTCATTACAAGCAGCTAGTAATGCTCCAGAGTGCATGCAGCAGCCAGTAGCACCCAGAATGGGAGGCCAACGCTGATTACTTCACATCCAGAACCAGGCCGCGGCCGCTGAAGCCCCGGGCTCAGGAACACAGCATCTAGCAAGCTCTTCTGGGTGTTCTGATGCAAGCAGAACCCGAGCTACAACCGAGAAACGTGGAGCTACAAAGCATGAATGGAGTGGCATGGGAAACATTTAAAGGCACATTTTAAGATGCTGTCAAGAAGTTTTCTACTAATCTCTGTCTTCAATAATAACTTTAAGGGGCTGGGGAGATGGCTCAGTAGAATAAGAGCTTGCCTAGTGAGCACAAGGGCCTGAGTTCAATCCCCGGTTCTGCAACAACAACAAAAAAAGGGCCAAATAATAAGTTCAGTCATTATATTATACATTTTAATCTATTTCTCCACGGGAGTGCACAGTGGAGCTGAATTTAGTGAACCTAAATTCAGCTATGTCAAAGTGGTATTGAGATATGTCATCTGCAGTTTATCTTAAAGTGAATTAAAATGAATTCTTGTCATGGAAAAACACACAAAAAAAATACACATAGAAACCAAGCCTTCTTGGTAATAGGAATCAGAAAATAAAGTTGTAATTTCTTTTTTCAGTCCTCACAAACGTTTGAGTAATTCTGCTTGCCCATAACTCTAAGTTTCCAATATTAATGAAGAACATTATAACTATAATGTATCACAATAAATACAATAATATATTGAATGCATGAACCTTATCACAGTAGTAATAAAGACAAGTCTAATTATACTGTTTTGTATAGGTGAACCCAATTATTTAAGTGGATACTTTCCACTTGAAAGAAGCTTTTTTTGGCTCTGCTTTTTTTTTTCTTTTCAATGAGACATGGTCTCACTATATAGTTCAGGTTGGCCTTGAACTAAGTAGCTCAGACTGACCTTGAACTCATAGTGATCCTCCTTCCTTAGCTTCCAAGTAAGACCAGCTATTTTGTTGAAAATCTAGACACGGGAAATGGAAGAATCAGAAAAAATAAAATAATTTCCAAATAAGCTCTCAAAAGCAGGGAGAGTTCAAAATTATGAAACATCTTTTAAGGCTAAGTGGTCTATAGAGGATCCAAAGTACTTCCCTGTGTCTCCATTAAGACAGACTCACAGATATTTTTAAACCTGTTCATTGCCTGGGTTCACTGAAGAACTCAGATCCATAAAATAAGAATCCGAGCTTGGGGGGAAAGCAGAGGAGGAAAGGATATGAGGGATTGCAAAGAGCTGCGCAAACACGTGGAACGACGAGCCCCAAGCCATCTGCCACGGAGCCACGTAGGCCAGGACGAACTGTAACTTGTGAAGCAGGTCCCCAAGCTAAAAGCAAAAGAGAAGAGATTCATCAGAGAAGAGACCAACAATCCACGGAACTGTGTCAAGGTCATTTAAAGGATGCTGTGTTTCACAGTTGGGGGTGGGGGGAGAGCACAACAACTGCTTTCCTTATCTTAGCTTCTTTTGTCCTGAGGACAGTACAGATGTTCATGATTTTCCATCACAGCAAGAACTTGATTGAAAGAAATAGCCCTGACTAATCTCGACCCAGAGATTATGGTTACCATTTCCACTGTGGACATGTCATGTCTCTGCCTTTTTTAGAAGGTAGTCACAGCTTTATCATCCCTTCATATGGGGTCTTTTACAGGCAGATTCATGTAAAACTTACCACTCTCAACAACGCTGTGCATTCACCTTATCTAGTCAGCTGCTCTTTCCAGAGAAAATGGCTCCATACCTTTGCATTGTGAGTTGTACAAAATGCTTTAGAAAGTAGAGAGTGTACAGAGAAGCTGCTGAATTGACCAGACGAACCAGCACAAGGAAGGAGTGAGTTTTGGAGAAAGGCAAGAAATGGAGAGGAGGCTTCCCACAGGTGAAGCATGAGCACGTGATGGTGCCAGGCTCGGTGGGTCTAGCTGCAGATTCAGACTGTGTATTTGTGAGGAAGGATGGGGAGGGGAGCACTTGGCTGTGGACCACTGCTCTGTGCTAGTGATGGATGAACCTCAGCTGTACCACTCTGCTGCTGCCGCTGACAGGTACAGTAAGTCAGTGTCCCACCAGGGCACTCCAAAAACACTCTCTCTCCTTGTCCACAGTGAAGCTTCTGGTGGCACTCTTCTTATTCCTAGATGGGTTAGCATTCAAGTGAGTAAAATACATTCCTCATCAAGGCCATGAGTAGGAAGGGAAATTAAAAATAGAATTTTAGTCTGCATAGGTACCATACAGAATATCAGAAGGCTGTCATGTAGAGAGGACATGGCTAGGAGACAGGGCCATTAAGGAAAGGGTCAAAGAAGCAAGGTAACACAGCAAGGGAGAAGCCAACACTGTGATCCTAGAGTCAAGGATAAAATGAAACTGACTTGTTTCATGAAAACACCATGGTGCACAATGAGGTAAATCACTTTTCCTGTCTTACTTTCCTATAACTGTGATTCTGAAGAAAAGTTTTAAAATAGAATTAACATGGCAGATATGCTATTGAGGATGAGCCAAGGATGACCAGTCTTCTAAGGGCATAAGAGACACACATAGTTCTTGACAAGTCAAGGGGTCTGAGCATGCACAGGACTCTACTAGGGATGGAGCTAGCCACAAACAAGGGGTGAGATCTTTGTGGACACTGAAACTGATTGCGTGCACAGAGAACTGAAGGTGGATGTGCAACATGCAGGAAGATGGAGAAAGGGATTCAGAGAAGAAGAGAAAAACGTAAGTGGAAGAAGGGGAATGAAGCTAGACCAGGGCTGAAATGCAAATGGCATTGTGGAAGGGAGCAGCAGGGCTAGCTTCTTGCTCACAACTTCCCACTGTCTTTGGTCGCACTTACATGAGCCAATCACAGACAGCACAGCTCAGCAGACCCCAGGGATCCCAGGAGCCACTCTGCCAATGGTCCCAGGGTCGGCGAGCCTTCTGGACCTTTTGCATGAGTCTCCATAGCACCTGAGAGGAGGTAGTCCCATGTCTCACTTCACATGAGGCCTGTCCCCCACCTTTGCAATCAGAGGTGGTACCTGTGGCCTATGAAGGGGAGAGCTCTTGGAGGGGAGATTCCCTGCTCCCTTCTGGGAGAATATAGGGTTTCCTTTAGAAGCAGGTGCCCTTCCTTCCTCGTGTCAACCCAGCCAGAGGAATGACCTCAAATCACATCAAGAAGACTTTCCTGTGCATATGTGCTTCCAGATACCACAAGCACAGATGCCCTGAGAAGTCATGGGGGGGGTCCCTTGTCGGTTATGGCTACCTGTCCTCCATCAGACAAAGTGCCCCTGGATTGGGGAGACTTTTGCCTTCCTCAGACGATGTGTCTTATGACCAGACCCTGCCAACTCATTGTTAAGGTTTCTGGGTTTAGTGATTAACAGTGAATCTTGTGACTCCTGTCAAGTTGACAATTGCAAGCATGGGTAAGAGTGAATTAGGTGATGCATGGCCTCCAGATGCCCGAGGAATGAGCCTCAGGTTACCAAAGGCAACTCACTCAGCTTCAGTGTGTGGCTATGCCCATGGAGATTTCAAACCATCTTGCCCAGTGCTGCTAAGTGAGTCAGGCACTTTCTGCAATCAGACAGGTAGCCCCAGGGACAGCCTCATTTGCAAGTTCAAAGCTCTCATAAGCTTAACTTGGCTGCATTCTGATGAAATGAATCTATTATAATTATTTTTTTGCTTAGCTCAGCAACTTGTGTTTATGCATAAGCAAAATCAATAATCAGGCAAATAAGGGTTCCAAACACCTACTCTCATGCTCTAATTGCAACCAGGGCCTCAGGTATCTCCAGTTTCTCCCTCATCTTCCTAGGCCTGCTTTTTCTGTAGAATCTTATAAAGAATAAAATATAGGCTTTGTCAAAGATTTTCTATTTGAGGCTCAGAGAATAGACTGAGCTGTTCCCTATCACTGCAGAAGGCAGCTGTGCATTTTTGTGACTCCTGCACACTATGGCAATTTCAAGCTCCTTATTGAAAGCCACCAGGGAAAGAATGTACAGCCAAGGGGTCAGTGCCACCCTTGGGCAGTGCTTCTGAGCCTGGCTGAAGGGCCTGCATCCCACCGCTGCTTCTGCCCATGCATTTTTGTGTCTATAAAATGGAGACAATTGATTGTCCTTCCAGGGTAGCCTGTGATTAAACTTCATCTTTGTTAAGGACTTGGAAAACTGGCAACCAGCAGTGCCATCAAGCACTGGATAAGTAAGTGTCAGGACAGGGGCATATCTTGAGCTTGTACTCGGCTCACAATCTAGTAAGTTTGCAAGCCCGTTCTTGCAACTTAGCAAGTCTAAGGTCCTCTCGTGCTTCAAAGAAGACAGCCAGGCTCAGAGAGACCAAGTGGTGTACCTAGGTCTTGGGGAATTCATTGGCCAGGAGTCACCGATTTTATGTCAGCATTCTTTCTATGACAAAACCTTCCTGAGACCATGGACCTGCTGTGAACACAGACACTGAGGAGCAGCATCTTGTCCAGGCCACCTGCCCCAGCACAGAGGCAGGACTGCAGACACAGATGTGATATCACCAGTGACCCTTCTCCCAGGACACAGTGACAAGAGTACCCGGTCAGTACAAGCAGCTCATTGAAATGATACAATGCCACCGATAGGTCTGGTGATTCCCACAAGGGCCTCAAGAAATTATATGGCTGACAGTTCCTAGGAGATTATATATTTTATACTTAAAGGGTGCAGAGGCAAAATGTTGGTTAAAAGAAAACTTGACATCATGGTTTTTCTATAGTTTTTGCTTCAAGGGTGAAATTAGGCTAAAAAAAAAATTTTCACTATCAAAAAAGTAACATCTAAGCACAAAAGGAACTAAATATTGATCACCAATGAGAAGAGTCTATGAAAAGGCTATTTGTGCACCATATTAGACCTCTGCATAAAACAACAAAAAAATTAAAATAATATTTAAGGGAGACAGCCACACCCACCCAAGGAAAAAGCTACCTTCCTCCTAAGCATGGTCACACACAGGATCGTGGTTCACATTAAATAGAAATCCCACTTAGATTAACCGTGAATTTGCACCTCCTTAGACAGTTTGAGGTCTCGTTTTCATGAAGCTTGTCTCACTCCTAATTGTCTACTTCCAACATCTTAAGAGTCTCAACTCTATTAAAATGTGTAACAAATTTCATGAGTTACTGGAGTATGACTATAAAAGAAAAGCAAATCATTTTGGAAAGAGGAAAAAAGAATCACAGTAGAACAGTTCTGGCTGTTTCCTAAAAAAGGTGTCATATTATCATTCCAAATGACCTACTTTGGAACCATCTTCTTAGTAAGGCTTAAATATGCTGTTACATATCTGTTACAGGCAATAAAGCCAATTTGTATAAATCCACAAACTATCTTAGAAGAAATAAAACCAAATAAAAGCAATCCCAGAGCATTTCTTTTGATAATACAGTCTGCGGCGACAAAGATGCCACTCTCACTCTGGGGACATGACCGGCCACGTGCTGCATGCTCTGACCCTTGGGCACTGCCTTAGGAAGCAGGACATTTCTTGTGCCATTGATTACAGTTTTATTACTTCCATATTTCTGAATTTTGTTATCAGTCTCAGCTGGCTTTCTTCTCAGGAATATACACACTTCAGTTAACTTCACGTCACACTGCAATTATCAGTAGTCAGATCTGAATGAGCAAAGAAGGATAGAGAGAGTAACAGAAACTGGCAGTGAACAGAAAGTGTACTGAATCCAATAACAAGGAACCATGAGGAAGCCAGGCCTCCCATGCTCTTGGAAAGGAAGCAAGCAAGAGGGGAAGGGAGTGCTGAGCTTCTTAATGAGTTCAGGTGGGAGCCAACTGAGAGATTAAAGGTCACTCATGCTGGGCTGGGGAGAAGCATCAGACACTCTGAGGCACAAGTGGCAGTGTGGGAAGCAAAATGATGTTCATGAAAGACAAAAGAAGTAGGAACTATCTCCAAAGGGGATCCGAGCTTTTTAGATCCACTTTTATAAAATAACCAATTAATAACAAAATATGATAATTCAATTTTGGGATATTAGATTTAAAGCATAAAATACTTTCAAACATTAGCTGAGAACATAACTTGGAATTTTAGTAGGAGGTTATATCTGGCAACAAGAGTGAATTTCAGGTCAGAAACAGACTTTGCAGGAAACACAATGTGCCAGAGACGCAGTAAACAGCAGGAATCACTGAGACCTGAAAGCAATATAAGGAGGTGAAAAGGTAAAATCAGGAGAGGCTAAGACACATGTGTGTCAGAGTAAGAAAACACACGTGCAGCCAGAGCTCCCAGGAAAGAGGACGGGACCAGGGCGGGTATGCTCGGAGTGAGCAGGTGCAGGGACACCGGGATGGAGGAAAGCACAGACCAGCATGGAAAGTCCTGCACAGGATAAATAGAAGAATCCATGTGGCATTTCATGTGGTAATGCATGACACCAAAGTCAAGGAGAAAAATCATCTTTCTTATAGATCACCCATAAGGAATTAGAGATGGATAGTGGACTTCTCACAGGCAGAAGACAATCACATAATGTTTTCAAGGTGTTGAGAAAAAAATATCAACCCAGTTATATGGCTTAAGCAGGAAGTGGATGTGTAGCCTCTTTAGACCAAGACAAAAAGAACTGACAACTCTCTGCACTTTGCAGCTAAAGAGCAATGGAAGAATGCACTAGAGTGGAACAGAAATTTATTCGTGAAGGAAGAAGTGATTTGCAAGAACAGCAATGAGTAAATAAATTGCTAAAATGTTAGAAAATTAATAGAAGAATCAACTATAAAGATAATCATAAAAAAGTCCAGGTCATGATGGATTCATGGCTGAATTCTAAAAGAAATTTATAGAAGATATAATCCCCACACTCCACAAACTCTTCAATGGAATTGAAAAGGAAACAGTCCTCCCAAAATCAATTCTGGAGGCAAGTATAATACTCATTCCAAAACCAGAGAAAGACACAACCAAAAAGAACTACAGGCCAATCTCCCTCATGAACATAGATGCAAAAATACTCAACAAACTCCTGGCAAATAGAATACAGCAAATCATCAAGAAGATCATACACCATGACCAGGTAGGATTCATCCCAGGGATGCAAGGATGGTTCAATATTTGAAAATCTATAAATGTAATAAACTATATTAATAGACTGAAATGTAAAAACCACATGATCATCTCAATTGATTGCAGGGAAAGCTTCTGACAAAGTCCAACACTCATTGATGTTCAAGGTCCTACAAAAAACTGGAATAGATGAACTCTACCTTAACTTGATAAAAGCCATCTATGACAACCCTAAAGCTAATATAATCCTAAATGGGGAAAAACTGAAATCTTTTACTCTTAAATCTGGTACAAGACAAGGATATCCTCTATCATCCCTCCTATTCAATATAGTCCTGGAATTATTAGCAACAGCATTAGAAAAGAGGGAGAAATAAAGGGAATAAGAATAGATAAAGAAGAAGTTAAATTATCACTATTTGCAGATGACATGATACTTTACTTGGAAGACCCCAAAAATTCCACCAAGAAACTACTAGAACTGATATGGAAATTCAGTAGCATAGCAGGATACAAAATCAATACTCAAAAGTCAATAGCATTCCTCTACACAGATAATAAGCACACTGAAAGTGAAACAATACCTTTTACAATAGCACCGTGGAAAATGAAATACCTTGGGATTCACTTAACCAACGAAGTCAAAGATCTTTCCATGGAAAATTACAACACCCAAAGAAAAAAGATTTTAGAGGATTTTAGAAAATGGAAAAATATTCCATGCTCCTGGATAGGAAGAACCAACATTGTGAAGATGGCCGTACTCCCAAAATTGCTGAACAGATTTAATGCAGTCCCTATCAAACTGCCACCAACATACCTCCCAGATCTAGAGAAATCATTCCTAAAATTTATTTGGAACCACAAACGACCTAGAATAACAAAGGCAATCTTGGCCAATAAAGACAAGGCAGGAAGCATCACAATTCCTTACTCGAAATTATACTACAAAGCCACTGTGATAAAATCAACATGGTATTGGCAACAAAACAGACCTGAGGATCAATGGAATAGAAGGTGCAGAAGCATCTATGAACACACTCAGCCATCTGATCTTCAACAAAGGGGCCAATCATACTTACTGGAAGAAAGATAGCCTCTTTAACAAATGGTGCTGGAAAACTTGGCTTTTTACATGTCGAAAACTAAAACTTCACCCAGCTCTATCACCATGCACTAAGTTAAAGTCAAACTGGGTTAAAGATCTAAACATTTAAACAGAAACAATCTCCTGGAAGAGAAAGTAGGAGGAACTCTTGAAGACATAGGGGTAGGTAAAGAGTTCATGAACAAACATATATTTGAATGGGAAGCACTTGAAAGAATTAACAACTGGGATCAACTCTTCTTGAGGAGCTTCTGCATGTCAAAAGAAATTGTCAACAGAGTGAAAAGACAATCCACAAATTTTGAAAAAATCCTAACTAATAAGCAATCAGACAAAGGTCTGCTGTCTAGAATATATAAAAAACTAAGATATAATAAGGCCCTCAAATTTAAAGACCCAATTCAAAAATGGGCATGTGAGATGAATACATTCTTCTCAGAGGATGAAATTAAAGAAGCAAATAAATATATGAAAAAATGCTCCACATTGCTAGTCATCTATGAAATACAAATAAAAAGCTTTGAAGGCTGAAGCTTAGAGTTTTCATTTTGGCCCCAGCTTCCTTCCTAAGGGAGAAAGAGCAGAAACACATCAGGCTGAGCTAGGGTAGTCAGTCTGGCATGTGGTGCCTTCCCAGGAGTGAGATGGACGGGAGAGTGGCCATGTGAGGCTGTGAATCTGCATGAAGGGAAAGGGCCTCCCTCATGAGTGTCTCTCACACTCCATGACGGGTAAGATGCAGCAGGCGTGGTCACTATGCAAGCAGAGAGCAGGCCAGTGGGCTGATACCAGTTTGTCACCACTGGAGTAGATTTACATGGAAACTGACTGTGGCTTGCTCCCTTTGGGCTCTGCAAGAGGACCTCAGGGGACCACAGCAGAGTTCTGGGGCCATGTATTAACTTCTTCACTGATCTGACAGCACACGGCAAAGAGGTAACTGAAGGAGATTAGCAAGAAATCTTGAAAATCAAATGGGAACATTGTGCAAAGCCAAAAGGGACTCAAGTGACCTGGGTGCTCAGAACCTTCCCTCCTCCCATGGACTCCTGCCTTCCAGTGAATCATTGTCTCTATAGAATAATAAAACATCATCCAATCACCACACCCAAGTTTATGACTTCTGAAAAGCCAGTTTTCTATCTTTGAAGCTCTGTTTGAATTTACAGGATATATACAGAATAGCTACCATGGCCCTGAATTTTGTTGGATGTTGTGGGGGTTTGAAATAAACAACACACCAGCAGCCTCCATCCTGGAAGCATGTCTGATATCCCTGGCAACACGGATGCTCTGGCTTAGATTCTCATTCTGCTTATGGTACAGGGCTTGGGAGGTTCCCTAAGCTACTGGTGATAACTGAGAATGAATGGGTGTCCCTGAGAGTCTGAAAAGTGTGCACCAGCTTCAGGACCCTCCACAGTGTGCCCTTAGCTCCTGTGTTGTACAGGCTGGGAACAGGGATCCTGGACAGCAAATGGAAGACAGATCTGAAGGCTCCGAGATCCTCAGCTACACCCAGGAAACATGAACTACAATCTGCCTCCTAATCAGATGAGCATAACCCTCCCAAGAATGCCTGTATACTTCAGTTCCCATTATCTGACACAGCAGGCCCTGCTTCCCACAAAGAATGAAGGGCACAACGAAAGGCAAGAGAATACAGAGTCTGCAGAGCTAAGGAAGGGTCTGAACCAGACTCAGATGCAACACGAATGTCAAAGTTATCGCACAGCAAATTTGAAATAACCATGATGCATACATTAAGAGGATCAATGGCAAAAAGCAGACAACACTTGGAGAAACAGAAACTCTATAGAAGTGTCAAAAGATGTTAGGGATACAAACACTAACAGAAATGAAGAATGTCATCATGGGACCCTCTGTGGGTACCATGAAGGAAAGAAGCATGAGTTTAAAGATACATCAAATGAAACTTCCCTCCTGAAATGCAAGGAAAACACATATAAAAAGCTGGCTCTGTGGGGCCATATTGAAAGGTGTGACACTTGCATACTGGAATTCCAAAGAATGACCAGAAAGAACAGAGTAGAGTGATCACTTATAAAATATTTCTAGCTATGAATATATACAGAGGATGTTACACACATAGATTTCATTTCCTTGCTTTCAACTGAAGGGCCTAGAAGCAGTGACTCCCCAGTATCAACAAGCACGCCTTATATCCAGATCTCAGTGTACAGGTTTTCTGATACTTCTCTAATAAGGCATGAGAGGACTCCCTAATGAGGTGGCTAAGTCTAGAACAAGGGTAAGAAGTGTGCAAGATGAGCCAAGCCTGGAGCACCCTGCAGTGCCAGGAAGATCTACATGTGCATGCACACGCACACACACATGCACACGCGCACACGCGCACACACACACACACACACTGACAGAGTGATGCAAGAGACACAGGAGCCACTGGAACAGCTCCAAAAAGCCAAAGCTGGGCAAATTTGGGCAGCACAATAAATAAATATTGTATTACAACTGAAGCATAAAATAAATATTTGAGCCCATACTGATACAAATGAATGAATGCATAAATGAACAAACATCCCACACAGAAGAATCTACATAATGTATGCCTTTTTTCCATAAGTAGGTGAAAGTTAACTCAGTGATTCTGCATGAACCTTGTGTAGTCACAGTCACTCCCTTCTAAATAGTGTAATACTGATAGGGGGTCAAAGGGTCACTTTTGGGTGAAGGCTCCTGAGGACACCTGAGGCGTCCTGCTGAGCCTGTGTGACCATGATGGGCGCCGACAGCGATCGCCACTGCTGACACAGACTCTGCCGCAGGATGCAGAGGGGCCCCTCAGCTGTGTGCTCTCCTTCCCCAGGTCCCACAGCCCCAATGCAAGGACAGGCTGAAGAATATCGCAAAATTACCAGTCATAAAAAGCAGGGAAAACATGAGACACTGTCACAGTTATGAAGAGCATAAGGAGAAAAGATAACTAAATGTCATATTCTGTACTCTCAAACAGAAGAATAATATTCCAGGACCTCACAGAGGAGGCGGAGAAAGGGGAACTCTTGTTCCCTGTGGGTGGGACTGGAAGTAGTTCAGCCACTGTGGAAAACAACATGGCATTCCTAAAAGTAATGGAAAGTAGAGCCATCATATGATTTAGATATATCATGCCTAGATAGCCAAAGGAAGTGAAAGAGTATGCCAAAGAAACATTTTCCCACTCATGTTTACTGCACAACTATCCACAATACCATAAAAAGGAAACAACCCACATGTCCATCAGCTAATGAATGGATAAAAAAAATGTGGTACATACACACAACAGAATATTATTCAGCCATAAGAATGGAAGCCAGGTATGGTGGCGAAAGCCTATAATCCCAGCACAAGGGAGGCTGAGGCAGGAGGCTCGCCATGAGTTCAAGGCCAGGCTGAACTACAGAGAGACTTGGTCTCAAAACAAAAGAACAATGAGGTCCTGTCATTTGTAGCAACATGCACGGAACTGGAGGATACTGAGAGAAGCGAAATAAGCCAGATACAGAAAGACAGATTCTGCCTTCTCTCACTCATTTATGGAAACCAAAAAATCTATGTCTTAGAGAAAAAGTTGAACACAATGTGACTATGGCCTGGGTCCTTCCTCCAACCCCTCAGTCCCACCCTCTTCTCTGTCACTATTATTCCTTTGCCATCTACCCCTCCATACTGCCACCATGTCATCCAGACTGAGGGCCTTACCCTAGCAGATGACTGTGGTTTTCTCAGAGTAGGTAGCATCTCCTTGACAATGGGACCCTGAGGGCGCAGGGGCCACCACTGGCCCTATGGGTTGGTGTTTTTACGGGTTGAGTCTTGATATCCCAGAATTATAAAAATATCAGTAAATCTGACAAATCTAATCTTTCATACAGTGAAGAGAATAAGATCAAAATTAAGTCAAAGTGGAAAATGAAGCATCAATCAAAATTATTTCACCAAATGGATACGGTACAAATGTCATAGCCACCTCATTTCCAGATAGTAGGAATTAGTCCATGTGAACACATCATGAAGGACGTGAATACAGATGTCACTTTCCTTTCAAAACTCAGGAAAGCAAGACAAATGGCACCAGGAAAAGTAGACTGGGGGTTGTGCCTCTTCCGGCTGGAGATGCCCAAGAACTCAACAGTAGAACATCAAGCACCCTACGGTGGTTGTGACTGGATTTTTCATTTCAAGACAGGTTCACTGAAGAGCACCCTTCAGAATGCACCGGACAAGCCTCACTATAATCCACTGATCAACAGTAACTCACATAGGTAATCACAGCTCACCCTCTCGTGGGACTATGGCAGGCGTGGAGGATCCCCAAGCACATTGGGCCTCAGAGAGCCAAGCTCAAAAGTGCCAGTGCCACCGGGCACCCCATGACCTTTCTGTGTCCGATCCCAGTGGCCCCATTACAGTCCTGCACCTTGATTTCTGTGGGCCTCTGACCTTGCTGCGCACCTTGCTTCCTGGTACACTGCATATATACTGTCTCATGGGTCACTTCTTCGTGGTCTCTTTTGCTGCATCTTCCTCTAGTATCCGTTCCTTAAACAGTGGCCATCCTTGCTGGAGGCGATTAAGTCACTTGGAAGATCCTCCCTTGAGATCCTCGGGGTCCATCCTTCTGAGCCACAATTCCAGTCCCAGGAAGCTACACTTCTAAAACACACATGCTGGCATGTGTGGGGTCTGTGCAGTCAAACACAGCAGCTGCCTGTCTACAGTGACTACTCCTGGCTACTCCAGCAAGCTGCACAAGGCTCACTGGCTAAAGGATTTGGTCCCTCTGGCTGCTGTGCCTGGCTCATGAGTGGACACACAACAGAGGAGTCAGCAGGACTCTCCCTAGGACTTTGGCTGAAACTATAAGAAAGATGCTCTCTCTTCCACGATTATCAGCTGTAGGAATGCTGTAGCACCAGAACTGCCAGGGACCATAGTTACCTCCACGTGTAAAAAGCTGGTCTAAAAATGGCACCAACAGATGGGAAGGAAGGAGAAATAAAAGCAGCGTTCCAATGCCGTCATTCAAGCCTGCAGATCATTCAATCACCACATGCACTGTTAAGTTCTCCTTTCTCATTAGGCTGATTTCATTCAAGTTCCTGTGGCTTGTGACTGCAGAACCCTAATTACCCCTAAAGAGCTTCGAAACAAGTAGAATGAATATTAATAGGGGTAGCTTAGTAAAATTATGGTAAATGTCATGGAATATTATGTAGGATCATGGGGAAGAGATAACATTGTTCATGCTGCCATGGAAAAGTTAATGCAAAAACATGGAAGTAAAGCACGTGAAGAATATGCCTCTTGATATTTTAAATTTATGAGTGTGTGTGTTCACGTGCATGGGCACACACATACATGCACAAGCGTGAACACATGTCAATAAAAGCAAAGACAAATGAAAAGAGCTATTCCCAAAGGCTCAAGTGATGGTGGACAGGGAGGGAAGGGTAGGAAGGAGTAGTGTGTACACAAGCATGTTCTCTGTGTTCTTCCATTATCTTTCTAATTCTATAGAACTGAGCACACATTTATGTACGACTTAAGTAGATCTCAAAATTAAAATGGAAAATGAAATGCTGGTCTGCTGGGTTTTATTTTTGGTCCTCATTCCACAGATGTAGACACTGAAAACCAGCATTCTTTTCTCTCCCATTTCTTCCTCTTCTTTGTTTTCTGACCTAGCCAAGGACCCTGACTGCGACCTCATTGCTTCAGTCTGCCCCTCTCAGGGCTCTCAGGGATGGCTCCTCCCACAGCCCAATTCCCAGTGTCCACCATCCCTTGGTAGTGTCTGTTCTCAGGAGTGCCACTGGACCCTGTCCCCTCCATGCCTCCTCCCTCTGCAACCACTGTACAAGCTTTCATCTCAGGCTACCTGGGTAATGGCGGTGACTCCTCATTACCCAGGTGAACTCCTCAGGTTTCACTCACCACCACCAAGAGTCAGCCCTTCCTTTCTTCCTTCTTTCCTTTCCTTCTTTTCAACCCAGGACCTCTGTACTCTACAAACTGCATTCCAACTAACTTTTCTTTCTTTTTCTTTTTCCTTTTTTTTTTTTTTTTTTTTTTTGAGGCAAGGTCTTGCTAAATTGCTTAGGCTTGGATCAAAGTTGTGATCCTCCTGCCTTAGCTTCCCAGTGAAGAGACATTTCTGAACTGTCCTGAGATCTCCCTACCCCACTACCTCACAAATTCATGTCACACAAACCACAGCATGGCACATTCAGTCCCTGGTCAGACTTATAAAGTCACCTGCACCTGTATAGCTCATAGCCCTGGCCACATGCACCCTTCCATATTTGCATACTTCCTAGACCCTGCAGCTCCTAGGACAGCACCATCCCTCTGCTTCTGCAGTTTTCATTATAACTCACTTTCCCTCCTTCACTGCACTCTTCCATAAAGATCAGGCTAGTGCTCTGCTCTGACTCTCCCAAGATGGACTGGTATCACGCGTGCTCTACAGGCTCTCTGCAGCTCCATCTGTCTCTTTTCCTGGATTCCCCAAACAGTGTCACAAAGAGACTCCACAAGATAGCCTGGGTGTGCAGCCTGCCCTCTCACTTTAGGGTAGTAAGGCTTTCTAGGAACTTATTTAATTTCTGTGCTCCCTTACTTCTCAAATGAGGAGCATCCTTCCACAAATTCCATGTGCAGATTTTCTGCGTGGATATGCACTCAGTGGCAAGCACAGTACTTGGCCTGTGGAGATCCCAGAGAGGAACTGCTATGGCTCATGTCTAGATGTCCCCACAAAGCCTCACATGGTCATAGGTGGAGCTTTCAGAGGTGACTGCGTCTAGACTGTACAATACTGGGAACAAGGATATGTGGCTGGACTACAGGGCTGGCTTCAAAGCATGATGCTGACGTGAAGGGTGCCCCATTCTGGGTGTGCAATGGCACCTGCCAGCCAGCTAAGAACTGAAACTTCTACAACCATGAGCCAAAATAGCCTTTGCTCTTTAGCTTGGGCATCAGGTATTTTGTCTCAGCAACACTAAAAGCAGCTAATACAGGAGCCTGGTGTCATTCCCATTATTGTAGACGGCTAAGTTGAATAAAAATACTAGAGGCAGGCAGGGCTGGGCCCTGGAGGGAGTCAGTGCATAGATGCAAATGCATCAGAGCTGTGCAGGAGACGCATCTGTCAAGGGCCAGCCTCAACATGAGGCGGGGCGACCAGACCTTCAAGCCTCCCAAGGGATAAACAGTGAATTAGGAATTGTGCTCACCAGGTCAGATGAAGTCTGGGCAGACGTCTGTTGCCCCCCTGGGTGGCTGGGACTCCCTAGTTTGTCTCTTCCTGAAAAGGTTCATGCTCGTCCTCTGTCCGCCTGCCATGTGATCCACATTCATGCTGGATCGATATTATCTACATGGCTACACTTTAATCTTCTTAGACAACCATAGTTTTGCCCCACATCGTTCCACCTTGTGGCTTTGAGCCCAGCTTACGAACCTGCTCTACAAAGTTTTCTCTGTCCAGTGGAGTCTATGGCCACCCATTTTTTGGGTCTTCTGACTCTCAAGCCCTATATCTCTTTCTGAACATTTCCTACTTTTAACCTCTGTTGTTCCTTAAAATTTATTCTTATGTTTTGGGAAACACCAACTCAGAGTAGCTGACATCTAACAGGTTGAAAGTTAGCACTTATTTCCCCTATATCTCCACCTTAGCCTCAAGGTAATGCCTGGCTCCTGGTGGACACTGAAGGAATGAACAACTGCTTTTCTTCCTTTTTTTAGTGGAGGTAAGGGTTGGATTTTGAGACTGGGTCTCCCTGTATATCTCAAGGTGTCCTTGAACTCGCTGTGCAGCCCAGACTGCCCCAAACTTGCAGTGATTCTCCTGTCTCAGCCTCCTGAGTGCTGGAATTAAACAACTGCTTTTCTGAGCAAAGTCTTCTGAGCAAATACTTTTGTAGAAACCTGCATTTTAAGAAAAACCATATTTTAATTCAAAACTGCTCACCTGCACTGGCCCCATAAAAAGCAGTGTCATTTAGAGACTGTTTCAAAGCTCGTGGACCCTAACTGTGGTGATCCATAGCATAGCCCTCTAGTATGTCTCTGGTGTGATAGCCATACAGCATTGCCATAAAAGCACTTCATCCATTAATTTTAATTTCCCAAACAGCAAAAGACCAGAATCAACAGTCTGCAGAATTTCAAATCTAATGGCTTCTGAAATGCGGGCAGGATTATCAGATGACAGGACTTTCTCCAGTCGTGGCTCTATGTCCTCTTACAACTAAGTTACTAACACTTTCAAGACAGAGTAGTCTCTGAGGACTTCCTCAGGGATCATGGGAGAGCATGAAAGGGCCTCTGCCATGTATGGTCCTGCCAAACCCAAATATTCCTAACAACTAGTCATCCCAACCTCCCAATCTCACTGCACTCCAATGACCTAGACACTCCAGGAATGTCACCAGCGCATTCCGTGAGTGCTTAAAGAGTGACCACAGTGCAGAGGAGAAAGGAAGGGAAGGACCTGTGGGAAGGAGGGACTGAGAAAGAATGGGCATGACAACCCAAAGAGGTTCCCTAGAGGGCATATGAGGAAGAGCTTGTGACACAGGATGGAACTTTGAAGTGTTCCTGTCCAGGCTAGTCTTGCATGTTCTGAAGCGTCCAACTCTCTGAGGCGATTTACCTTTCCCTGACTTCCTGGGACCTTGAGCTCAGTCTATGGAGCACCTCTTTGGTCACTGTTCTCTTCCTTCCTGAGAAGCCTGGAGGATCAGGAGTCCTGGCTTATAGTTGTTATGTGCCCCCATGGTGCCCCCTTTCTTCCATGGAAAACAGATGCTGACCCAAATGTCTCTATCAATTTCATAGCATTCTGCAAGGGGGCTTCTGGGCCAACAGAGCTCTGTCCTCAGGTGCACGGGGGAGGGCTGAGGTGGCAGTGATGTGGAGAACTGTCAGGCGGGGCTCAGATGGGATGGCTGGACAGGTGACTCACACATCAAGCAATCAGCGGCCCAGGAGAACAGTGTGGATGCAAACCCAGCCCTGCGGGTTTCTGGAAGCTTCTAAGGAAGCACTGTGAAAGAAGTAAGGAGGATGAAGGGATCCCCACCTGGACTTGCAGGCAGAACCTCTGCTGACCTAACAGCAGCTGACCACTGCCCCTGCCACTTTTCATCATGATCACAAATGCGATCCATTTCCTTAGGATTACTTTTGCTGTCAGGGAGTAGGAATCCTGTTTCTCACTCTAGGAAGCCCCCCATTGCCTGCTCTCTGGACATAACGTGTGAAAGGGGTCCGCAGAAGCCCGGCCAGGCCAGCACTCAGTCCCACTCTCTGGCCATTTGGTGGGCTCTTCGAGTGTTTTTTTCCCTTTGTTTCAGTTGCTTTCCTTGCTCTTTTTCTTTTTGACTTAGCTATTATCCCCATCTAAAAGCAGATTATTCAAATTGCATTTGCTAATGCTCTTTCAATTAGAGAAAATAAGAAAGCTGTGACTACGGTTTGGCCTGAAATTGTTAGCATGTAATTGGTGCTTCAAAAAGATGAAGCACAGCAAAACCCGAGCTCCTGAAGCAGCAAGGTCTTAGGAGAATTGAGCACAGGTCGTGCGCTGTCACCCACCCTGGACCCTCCCCTGGCCTTGCGCAGGGCACCTTGGGGGGTCGTTTTGGACAAGAAGGGAAGGCTGTGTGTGCTCTGTAGCTCAGCCAGAAACCTGCACCTGGCCCCTGGCTTGGCTGGCTGGCCCTCAGCTGACCAGCAGGCAGCAGGGTGAGGAAAGCCTGATGGGCCCGGCCATTCCTCCTCAGAAGTCAGGGAGCACCACCACCCAGCTGGCTCCCTTCCGCCTGTCTCCTCTTCACCTGCGGCACTGCGTACCCAGCACATTCCCCCTCCCAAGCAGTGGGCAGCAGCTCTTTTTCTACTTACATCTGGCTCCAAAAGCTCTTCTGTGTGTTTTCACAGCAAATTCTACTTCAAAACTTATTTTACAGTTATCAAATGAATCCTTCCAACACCCAAGTGAGACTGGCATTATTTTCCACTGTATAGGAAAATGAAGTTCAGAAACAAATATATTCATCATCTTGGAATATAAAGTATGCCAGAATCAGGAACCGAACCATCCCACCACATGTTACAGCAGATGACCACCTCCTACCCCTGTGGGTAGGGCAGTCTTGTACAATAGCTGCATAACAATAACAGGCTGTGGCTTTATATTTATCTGAAGTAAGAATAAAGGACAGAATGGGGAAGTCTTGATGTGAAGAAAGAAACAAGGGGAAAATGGAGCAGAATCAGAGGGGGATTAACAACAGGACACTTATGCTTGTAGCCAAGGAAAGCCAAGGCCAGCTCAGAGATGGAACACAGAAACCCAAGCAGGCTGCAGAAGCCATAGGCAGGCTCGGGGAAGAGCACTGGGGGGAGTCAGGCCCCTGAAGAATCAGTGCTCAGCCAGGGAGAAGACAGGCGAGCACAAGCGGAGGTGGTGGTGGCAGTTACTTAGGGGGCTTCTCTGTATGGTACTTTTGTGTGATGGTTTTCACTTCTTGTTGCCTAAAAGAAGCAAAGAGAAAGCTTGTAGGAAGGAAAAAATAAAGAATAATGAGGAAATAAAAAGGAGCAGAATTGGCTCATAGAAAGACGAAAAATGAAACCCAGAGGGAAAAACCCTTAAAATTTAAGACTACTGAGCAGCAGGATGAGGAGTTGGTAAAGGAAGGGTAGGCACAATATTAAGCACAGGTTGTGGGCACAGGCACAGTAAGAAAGAAGCCCTGCCAGGGAGTACTCAGCAGGCCGTGTTCCAGATCTTTCTCATTGGGCCTGTTCCCCATGTTCAAACTCAGAGCAAATGAAATTGTGACTTGTGACAAAGTCTGGGAATGGAAACACCTCAAGGGACCTTAACCTCAGATACCAGGTCTCAAACCTCACCTCGAGGCAAAGTAAAAAAACTGAATAAGTAAGTCTGGTTGCTCATCTTTAATTTAATTTAATTTAGAGCATGTTAAGACCTCAGGAAGCCCTACAAGGAAAGATAAGTTTCAAGCCACACTAATGGCTGATTCATTTTAATTACTGATTTTTAGCAAGTCATGTGAAAGTCCACGGGGAATTTCCCACACACAGCAGCAGGAGTATAACATACCCATATAATTCAATTTCATTTCTTTCCACAGATTTTTTCTTATAAGGAAAACATTTTAAACTCTTGAAATATTTGATGAGAAATGACCATTCCTGAGGCCAAAGATGAAGAAAATGACATTTAGCTTGCCTTGCTGAGTAAGATGGACACCATGAAGAAATCCAGCAAGAAACTCTCTGAAAAGTCTTTGTAGTCAAAGTGGAAAAAGACGACAGTGAAGCTCAGGTGGATGAACTGGTGAACTGGGTTACAGAAGGAAGTGCGCAGTAGCTTCATGCCGGCTATGGTCATCAGGAAAATGTCCCAGCTGTGGAGAGGAGAGCAGAGGACCAGTCAATGATAGCATGCAGGTTGCCTGGTCCCTTACAGAAGAACGAGGAAATAAACAGGAGCTCAGTCACTTAAAGCACCTGCAAGCAGGTGCAAGGGCCAGGGGTTCAATCCCTAGGCCTGCTGTGCTGGCCCTGCCCCTGGGGCAGGCTGAGACAGCAATTGAGACTGGGCGTGGTGGGCATGTGTCTATAATCCCAACTCTTGGGAGGCTGTAAACAGGCGGATCACTGTGAGTCCCATCTAGCAGTGAACACTTGTATACCCTGAACACCCTGTAGACTCCTCCCTAAAACACACACACACACACATGCACACACACACACATGCACACACACATAAATAAGTAAATAAATATAGAAAGGAGCAGAATTGGCTCATAAAAGAGGAAAAATGAAACCCAGGGGCTGTTTACCAAACTCCTTGTGTTCTACAAGGACAGAGCTCATCTGGACTCACTGAAGTAACGACCTGAGCAATGAGGACAGTTCCATGGGAAGCTTGTGTCCACTCAGAACACACCATACAGTGCCCCCACAGTCTGCTCAGCATACACCAATTCATGATAAAACAATTTGACTGCAACAATAGCATAAAACAGGCCAACATTCAGCTTTGAGCATAGGCAGAAACCCAGCATCTTAATAAAACCAGTTTTCATTTGTACATATTAATTTCCAATTATTTTTAGCATATTTGTCATCCTAGTGAACATAACCCTGTCTTGGTCTTTTTTCCTTGAAATCACAGGACCTGGTATTTTTATTCCACAGCCCAGGCCTTTAATGGAAGAGTTCACTCAAGCACATTCAGGCAAAGAAATTCTGAGGATTTCACTTGAGTCCCAGCAAACTCCCAGTTCATGCTTAGACTCATCCAGGGATTCAGATCATTGAAGGGTGCGGGGTATGCATACAATGATGCACACAATTCCCTCAGATGGGAGCCAACGAGGAGCAAGGTTTTAGCTGGAAGGCAGGTGATGAGCATGGTGCAGCCCCAAGTGGAGAGCGGCCTCCTTCAGCCCGGCTTCCTGAAGAACCAAGGCTCCCTGCAGCCATAACATGCCCACATGGGCACTTGGGGCCCCAGTGGGGGAGCTCCCAGGAATGCCTGACGGCAAAAGCAAGGGCTTCTCTCTTCAGCAGAGCGCTGGGACTGTGCTTCTACTTTTCTAAGCCCAGGAGAGTCCTGGACCCTAAACCACTCCTGAGATTATTCACACCTTGTTCCAGCATGAGGGCATTTAGAAATTTGCTTTCAGTAGAACATCAGTAGTGACTGATGACCACTAACTGAATACTTTGAAAGAGCTAGTAGAGAGGATTTTGAGTATTCTCAACATAAAAAAATGATAAATGTGAGGTGACAGATATGACATTACCCTGATTAGATCCTTATATACAGTGTATATTCATTTGGTATACGTGTATATGTACAAGATATATATGTAAATGGTACACTATACCCTATAAATATATACAATTATCATGTCTCAAGTAAAATACTTTTAAAGAAGTGCTTTCAAAATACTTGTGCCTATCAGGTGTCACTTTTATCATCAAAAAGCTCTAATGCTGGCAGCTCCATATGCCTTAATTTGATCCTTCATCTCGCTTCAGACTCAGGGCTCGAACTCTTTCTGCTCTGCCCCAGGATGCACCAGGTGAGGTGTGCCCAAGGCCTGGTGTGACAGGCTAGATCTGGCTCCTGAGGGACGTAGGCCCCCTTCCATGCAGATCTGGAGAGACAGAAGTTTTCTGAAACCTCAGCAGTTAGCCCTGGTCTTGTGAGGTAAGGCCAAGCAGTGCTTCACAGCCTGCTCTGCTTTGCCACTAGGCCACCTGGACCACCACGGTCAGGTGGAAGAAAGTAAGACCTCAGTTTTGGGTGCCTCAGACAGTGGCCCAGAGTATAAAACTCTCTTGGACAGCCAGCACCCTTCTGAAGATCCCCAAGAAGGAAGTAGCTCAAGACTCAGGACATTTTGATTTTCAAGCGCAAGACTTTTGTGATGCAGCGTGACGTCCCAGGGTAGCCCTGCTCCTGCCTTCCACTTTGGGGATGTGTGCTAGTGTCTTCCCAGTTCTAGACATTACGGCTCGGGCCTGGCTATGCTCACTGGTAATCCTGGCTACCAGGCGCAGCGCACAGTGCTCAGAGGCAGAGCTGTCTCCTGGGGTGGACCTGGCTTACCTCAAATGTTTAACAGGCTCCCCACCACGTCCCCTACTTATCTACCCAATGTGGCTCAATTTTATCTTTGGATCTGAAGTCTAAGGATTAAGCACCAAGGGACATGGAATTCTCTTCCTGTTTTAACCAAAACAGGTCTGGGCTTGAGGGAAGACAGAGTCCGCTAAAGACACAGTGGTCACAGGCTTGTTTTCTTTAAGGTCTGCTTTCTGTGACTGCATCTACTCAGGGTCCCACCAAGCATTAAAATGCCTTTCATCTTAGCTTGCTCAATCTTTGGCAAATATTAATTAATGTGTCCTAATCACACCCTGAGCAAAAGAGCAGGTCTCAATTAATATGCTTGGGACTAGCATCAGCGCTGACCTGGGTGTGCAGTTTCCTAACGAGACCAATGAGCGAGCCTGGGAAGGGATCACTTTCACATGCTCCTACGCTAATAAAGGATTTAAGCATCAATTTTCACCTTTTGTCAGAATGGCAAATCCCCAAATTGTCAAGTACATTTCCATTTGTAAATTCAAAATTAATTTTAATGCGTGCAACCCATGAATCCATTTTGCATTCTTAATGCCTTGGAAAAAAACATGGGTATTTTGACAGTGTGAAGTCTCCATGCTCCAGTTTCTAAATTATGAAACTCCTCTTGATAAATGCAGACAGCAGGGCAGCGATTAATTTGCCCCTCCCCCAAGCACCAAATGATAGAGTATTCACTAAGTGAGAGGGTACACGGCAGCTGCTAGTGCTCTGAGCACGGTGGGGAGATCCCCCGGAAGCCCGGATTCACACTGTGCTTCTGCCATCTCATGATGGTCTTCAAGCCTGCTGACATTTGTTCACAACACCCCTTCAGGCAGTCTAATTTCCCTGTACCACTGTCCCACCACCGTAGCCACATAATCCCATGCGTGTGAGGAAGAGAAAAAAGCCAGGTATTACTTTTATGACGTTAGTGATTAGTAGGCAGAAGTTGGTTTCTTCTGCAGCCTGTTGAGAGAAAATGCACTAGATTCTGTAAAATGTCGTGATCCAAATCTTTATAAGAATAAATCATTCTTCACTTACTGGGTACCAAGTCTCCGGTAATTGCTTATTGAAAATGCATCAATAGTGAGGGCATTCAGAATTATTGCTGGGTACAGGATATATTTTTCAAAACACTGAAGCCAAACATAGAGTCTTTCAAACCACATTAAATGGGCGACATCTGAAAGAAATACAAAAACCACTTAGAACAGCCAGTGACAAACTATTTTCCTGAAATACAGGCTTAATAACAAATAATATTCCCCCTTCAGTTGAAAACTGCTGACAGAGGACCCAGGAACTAGCCATAGTACAGGATCTTCTCTCCAGCCTTCAGCTCACAGCTCTGCTACTGCATAGTTCAAAGAGAACAATGCCCAGTGTCCGAGTCCCTGGGTCAATCGGCTTCTGCAGGTAGATTACTGGCACCAATGTGACACTGTCATAGAGAGAGTGTCAGTTGTCACAATGAGTAATGCTAGAATGGGCACAGGGTTGGAAAACAATCCCCAGCACTGTTTTTGCCATTCGGGTGATTTCTAGGGCGGGGGATGGTTTCTGGAATTTTCTCTTTGCTCTTTAAATCATAATCAAATCCTTGGACAGTACACCTAACGCAGAGAAAGCTGACCCTTGAACCCATCATGCAGGATCTACTAGGTTGGTCTGATACTTTATGATGAGGGAGGAGAGGACAGTGATATTCATTAAGGGCTAAGGTTTTTTTGGTTTTTTGGTTGAGGGTAAAACTTTATTGGAAAGAAAAGCCTTATTAGGACAGAAGGGGGACCCGAGTGGGTTGCCCAGGAAGCTGTCTCTTTCAGGTTATTTTTATAGGGCAAAACCATGTGGGGCTAAGGTAGAGACAAAGGAGTCTCACTTAGGTGGATGCAAGGTGGGACAAAACTATGGTTGACCAATGGGATCACAAACACCATTGCTCAGGCAAAACTGACTAAGCCCAGGACCAAATGGGGTAGTGAGTCACAGAGCAAGCAGGCATGAATGTAAAGCAGGACCTTATCTGGTGGCCTTCAAACAATGATTCTTCCTGGGCAATGAGCAATCCTGGATGCCAACCTTGAGGGAGATTAGCATCTGTATGATCAAAGAAAAAGAAAGAAAGAAAGAAAGAAAGAAAGAAAGAAAGAAAGAAAGAAAGAAAGAAAGAAAGAAAGAAAGCACTGCCTCTCATCTCTGTGAGGCTAAGGTTTTAAGTGAGACTGATTTGGATTTGCCTTCAGTCTCTGCCAACTCTTTGTGCATAACTACAATTACCTGTCTCCCTGAGTCCTTTTCTGTGTCCCACCCATCCACGGAGACTGCCACTGGGAAAGAACCCTCCACTGAGCTGTCCTCCATGTGTCCATACTCCCAGCATCCCTCTCCCTAGTTTTTCTCTCTGGGGAGGAGCAGTGGCTGCTGTCCTTGGTCATAGCACAAACTACATGGGGCACATTAGGTGCGGTATTATGATGTAGATCTAAAATGCCTCACCCACTTTGGAGGTGGGGCCTAGTGAGAGGTGGGGTCACTGTCACTGGAAACACGAAGCGAAAGGCCCTTCTTGTCCTTGTCCTTATTCTTGTCCTCCTTCCTCTGTTTCCTAGCTGCTATGGAATGAGAACTTTTCTTCCACCAGGTCCTTCAGCCACACTGCTTCTTGAAGCTGGCTGTACTCAATCCTCCGAAAACCCGAAGCCAAAACAAATGCTTCCTCCTTGAAACGGTGGTGTTGGGCATTTGTCTGAGAAATGGAACTCTCAGAGATGGACTGAATAACTCTACGTCATGAGGTTTTTGGAGGGGCTGGGTGAGATGCTATGGTTTACATCTAAATAGTCCCCAAAATCTTATATTCACAGGTGGGCCTGGTTGGAGGTGGGCATATTGGAGGCATCACTCTCCCCGCCCTTTCCTCTGTGCATATTTGCCTCAGGTGTTCTGTCCCAGTGAAGAGAAATCTCACTAATATGGTATAGAAAGCTCCTGTATAGACTCAGGGGTCTAGATGCAGGGCTAGAGACCCCCTCTGCTTCCTTTGCAGAGAGTGAAGTACAGCCAAGGAAGGATCAGGGTCCCAGGGACCCACCCCTCCCCTACATGCTTTCAATCTGCTACAACCTGGAGGCCGTGACAGGCTGGATCCCCCAGCAGACAGTGGCAGAGGAGTCATCGCGTGAGTCTCAGCCTCTCCACCCCGCATGTAAGGGGGATGAAGGCTTCGTCACACATCTGAATCACATTCTTCAACAAGTTATAGTTGGGCCAGGGAGATAGCTCAGTGGTCAAAGTGCCCAGTCAGGGCCAGGAGCCCAGGTTCAGTCCCCAGTACCACACGCTGCTGCGCCGGCTCTGGAATCCCAGGCACACTGTGGTGGCTGCCGAAACCAGGCGTGGTGGCACACACCTGTAATCCCAGCTGGGGAGGCTGAGACAAGAGGATCACTACAAGTCCAAGCTTCGTAGTGAGACCCTATACCAAATAAATAAATAAATAGACTTTTTAGAAAACAATTTATGGTTAAAAAAAACTTTGCATCCCCAAAAGGGAAGGAGGATACATAATTTTTATGTTGTTTTACATAGTTTTGTCTGGGTTACAAAAAATAACTTGTGACAAAGGCACTGTCACACTCATGACACAGGCTGTCCCCCTCTGGGTCATTCACCCAAGATTCTAGGACAAATGACCTATTTCTTAGTAACTCCCCTGGGACTTTATGTAAGGGGCCTCAGAAAGAAACAAAAACACAAGCAGATGCGCACACGCACACGTGTACACACACACACACATGATTAAAACCGAAGCCCTACTTTCTTAGATGGCTTATTTTCAGCATAAGAATGTATTATCTCTGTAACTTAAAAACACAAAAATACTTTTACTTGATTAAAAAAAGTGAAGTTTTGCATTCAGAAATCTTATTTGAAAAGAATTCATAAGGACAAGATAGCGAAGGAGACTGGGGAAAGGCTTTCATGACTTGGGAAACATATAAGAACAAATACCCAACAAAGGGTACAGTAAACAGAAGGGAGATGCAGGGAGGAATAAGAGGGATTAAAAGAAATCATGATGGCCAGGGAGACAGAGGAAGGGCTTGGGAGTTGGAAGAGAATTAAGCTCAAAGAGTAAGGATGATGGGCAGGAATTCAACGTTGGGCTTTCTTCACAAGCAATGTGTAATGTTTCCTGGGGCGGATTTAGAAATGTGCTATTTCACAATGAATGATCTTTTATACATAATAAAGTCAAGGTATATTATGCATTTCACATTTAGATGAAAGAGCTTCAATCTTTTGTGAAAGTACATGAAAAATAAGGAAAAAATTCTCAAGAATACTCCAAGCAGAAAATGGATTCTTGGGGGTACTGGTGCCCTCACCTGCCACCCCTTCGGCAACAAATCCATCTGTGGCTCTAGCCACACTCCGCCTCCTCCCAGGGCCAAGCTCCTCCAATGCCCTGGACCACAAGCTCCCACCGCCATGACTGCTGAGACCTTCCCTTATCTCTCTCCAGTATGCCGCCCCTGTCTCTCACCCTACCTCTCCTCTATCCACTTCTGCACAGCGAAGCTTTTGAGAGGCTTGTCAATTCCAGGAAGCTCCTCTTCCATGTCTTCTACTTCCTCAGGAGCTTCTTCCCCTGGGCTTTTGGAGCTATCCTAGTTCAGAACTGCACAGGGCCAGGCCCCTGGTGATCTCCTAACTGCCACAGGACAGACATATCTTGGTGATCTTACTGGACCTCTCTGAGATGTAAAAATCATTGCTCCTTCTTTTAAATACTACCTCCCCCCACCTTCTCCTGCACTCCAGAAAACTTCAACTATAACATGCTGAAAAAAGACCACCAACTCCCACAGCCCGCTCTTTTTCACAGATTGTCAGTGCAGTGTAATGACCCTTGAATTAACTTGGGCATGCAGACAACCCATTTTGGAGTCCTACATCAATTCTTCTCTCTTTTAGCTTTGTATTGGAACCACTCGGGACAAGACTGAAACCCATTATCCCAGAGTGGTGGGCCTCAAAATGCAGAATCTGGTCCAGCAGGCCTGGAGTGCAGCCAGGCACTCTTTTCCTAAGAAGCTTCTAGGTGATGCTGGTGCGAGTGCTGCTGGATCTCCGGCAGCACTTTGAGAACCAGTCCAGCAAAGCCAGAATCTTCTGGGATTGGGAAACACACAGGTGGGTTCCCAGACCAGAAATGAGTGCACCAGAATTTCTGTGGCTTTGACATAGCAAGAAAATCTGTGCTTTAACAGGATCTGCAAACAATTCCGACACATGCCCTTGCTTGAGATGCACTGTTTTGAATGGTCTGCCTCTGCACCTGCGAAGCTATATGGTCTTGATTCCAGGTGCTCAGTTCTTACATACTGATCTTTTCCTTTCAATCTGTAATACTCGGGGCATTAATTTCTTTTTTTTCTAAAACGTATTAGTCATATTAAAAACCAGAAGCAAAACACATTGCATAGCTACTGCAAGGATTCCATCCTTCTGCCCCATATAAGAATGTTTTTCTTGCAAATACCCCACATATTCTCTCATTCCTTGATTTTCTCTCTGTACTGGATCATTCTCATCAGCATGTAAAATCACTATGACATCTTCTATCTTTTAAGAATCTGCTTCTTCGGGGAGGAATGTTGTAGGCGGCTGAATTAGATAGAAATATTATAGGCAGTCAGACAGGGCCCTCCAGGACAATGTGACTTGAGGGCTAGACCTCAAGACAAGAGGAAACCATACAGCTATGTACTTCCCTAGGGATGGGCATCAGCGATTGATATTCTAAATAGGTATTGATCACCCTGAAAGATCCCAAATGAGTCACTAACCCAACCCCCAACAGGAAGAGACCCTGTCCCAGATTCATGCCCGCTTGCCACCTGACTGGCTTCCTCATTTGGTACTGGATTTAATCAATTTGACCTAAGCAATGGTGCTTGTAATCTCATTGGCTGACCATAGTTTTGTCCCACCTCATGCCCACCTAAACGAGTTCCCATGTTCTCCACCACCTTAGACCTGCCTCACTATATGATTTTACTCTATGAAAGTCCCTGGAAGTGACAGCTTCCCATGGACCACCTGCTTCGGGGCCCCCCCTTCATTCCCCCAATAAATATATTCTGCTCATAAAAAAAAATAAAAATGTGCTCTTTCTTAATTATTTTTTGCAGATATTTTTCTTTTCAGCTATCTCTTATTTATTTGCATCCACTTGTAACAATTGCACAAAACATTTTGGCTCTGTAGACTCCCTTTCCCCATCACCTCATCTCCATTTCTCTTTTGAGGTGACTCAGATTCTCACAGAAACCATAGCATCAAACTGCTTTTCTGGGGCCACCACGTCCTCCACACTGGCACATCTGGTTAATCCTGAGGCTCAGCTTGCTCCACCTGCCCAAAGAGTCTGCCCACCTAATTCTTAGCTCCCAGTAACTCCCTGCATGGTCTTGTGAAGTTTTCTGGCTGTGAGGATCCTCAAAGCTGATGGCCTCTTTCTGGACTTAGGTCAGGACTCCAACATTGCTTTTAGGAAAAAATTGCATGATCACAGGAGGCAAAATCGAGCAGGGGACTCCTGGAAAGCAGTATGCGATCCAAACATCATCTACTTAAGCAATCATCGGAATTTTCAGGGCAAATCCATTCCCTACTTTCTTCCCCACACCTACTACATCCAACCTATAAGCGAATCTTGTTGGCTCGCTCTACCTTCAAAACCTGTCCCCAGATTCGAGCCCATCTCTCTCCTCTGCAGCACCTTTTGGGCCTGTCTGCCAACATTTCTCATCTAGACTAATAACACCTCCCAAAACCTGGTCTTCCTGCCAGAGGCATTTTAAAGGCTTCGTCACAGCCCATTCCAGAATCTCCAATGGCTTTCTAGTTTCACTATAGCAAAATCTGAGGTAAACAAATTTTACTCGGGTGATCATCAAAAGTCCGCGCTTCCCTGAGTGTAGAACTGCTGCAGGAAGTGGTGCCCGCTGGGGATTAGTGTCCTGGTTGTCTCTATGAAAGAACTGCTAAGGCTCCTCCCTGCCTAGGATTAGAGCGCACACACACGTGTCTCACCATCGAGCTGGTCCTCCATGTTGCTTCTTGCTGTCTGCTTGTTCAAGAAGGTGAAGATTCAACGATGGCCTTAGAAGCACAATACATGGCTCCCTAAGCCACGGTGACCCTCTACAGTGCAGGGGACAGACACTTGGAACCAAAATTTCAACAGGGTTTGGACAAACAAGAAATAAGATTTTACTTCGTGTTATGGGTTTTCTCTTTTTCATAATTAAATGTATTGGTACATTTTATGTATAAATAATGATCACATTCATCATAGGGAATCTGTGCCTGCACATCTGTATACTGATGCTCCTTTTTCCCCATTCCTCCCCCTCACTTCAACCTCTCTTCCCCTCCTTACTTACAAAATTTATTTCCAGTTTATTCACTATTGTCCTTTTCCTTTCGTTCCTGTCCCCCTCCTCCATCACTAGTTCCCCTTTCCATTTGAACATTTTCTTCCCATTTCACAATATCTGTTTACATTCTGGTCCTTATTTACACTTGCGGTTTCTCCAAAGAAACAAGCTTGCATTTGCACATGCGTCTGATTTGCTTTACTTAAGAGTACGGTCTCAAGGCACATCCATGTACCTAGAAATGTCTAGAGTATATCCTTCTTTATGGCAGAGTAGTACTCCATTGCATATGAAAAGTATCAATCATCTCCTTTATCTGTTCACTAACAGAATGGGCATTTGAGCTGTTATGGTTTTGATTTAAAGGGTCTCACAGAAGTATCACGTGCTCAACAGTGAGGCTTACAGAAGTGCTACGGCTGACTTCCACTCACTGGGAGGTGGGGCCTGGCTGGAGATGCAGCTGGGGTTGGGATCCAGAAGGATCTGTCTCCCACCCTGGCTCCTCCTGTCGCTCTCTGTTTCCCTGTGGCTGGATCTATCACCAGCCTGCTTCTAAACTTAGGCCTTCTAATCATGGGCCAAAATTTGAAACTGTGGGTCAAATAAACCTCTCTTCTTTGCAGGGACAGGCACTAGGTATTGCGTCTCAGCAGCAGGAAAATGACTCAGACCGGCTGGTGCTGGGAGTACTTTGGCGAGGGGGACACTGCCGTGGCTACACCTCCCGCTGTAGTCCAGCAGCCGCTAAGACACTGCTCAGCCCCCAAGGTCCGGGAATATTTGGTAGGATGTCTGGCTGCCTCTCAAATGATCACAGATCTTAAGTGTCAAGTCTAATCCATGTCATAGCAGCCCCTAAGCCATTTAGAACCTCCATAGCTTCCTAGCCATATTTCCAACTGACTTCTCCAATGCTCACTCATTCGGCCTGCAGGTGTGGAGACGCTTCCTTAACTGAGCAGCCAACTTGGCCCTTTTCAGGGACTTCCCACCTACTGTGTCCTACCTGGGATGTCCTTCCCACCCATCTATGTGACTCTGTCCCTTCAGGTCTCTGCTCAAACTTCAACTTTTGCCTGGGTCCTCCCCCACTGCCCTCTTTAAAGAGCCTCTTTTTTTCACAATTTATTTTTCCTCCTAAAACACATCCCTATTTCCTGTCTTATTTGTTTACTTATTGGTGTACTCGCTTAGCATCTGCTCCCCCTGACGAATCCACAGCTCCCTGAGGACGAGGACTTTGTTGCCAGCTCTAGATCTGGAAACACACTGTATGTGTGAGACTCACCCACAGCTTTGCATGTAGCTGTGGTTTACTCACTCGGATCTCTGTAGAGCAATGTATTACGTGAGCACGCATGGCTTGTTTTTCCAGCACACTGTGGATGGGCATCTGGTGGGGATCTAGCCCATGCTATTCGCAAAGACTGCTGCTGTGAGCATTCCTGTACGTCTTTTATAAACACGCAGCTGTCTGTGCAGTGTGCACCTGAGTGTGGAAGCAGAGGGCGGCTAGCTGTGCTTTCGCCATCTCCAGGAGATGCTGCCAAGCCTTTCTCCAAGGTGACCATGCCACTGCTCACTCCCACAGCAGCACAAAAGGCCCCTTGTGCTTGTCCCATGCCCCCACCAAAGCGCCTTTTCATTTCAGCCATGCTGGTTTCCTATTAAGGTTTCATCTTATATTTTCCTTATGATTACTCTTGCCAAAAACCTTTTGTGTCTAGTGACCATTTAAACACACACTTTTTTTTTGTGGTACTGGGGATTGAGCTCAGGACTTTGTGCTTGCCAGGTAGCCACTGATTCTACTGAGCTATCTCCCCAGCCCTGAATGCACACTTTTGTCAAATACAATAACTCATCCTGCCTGTTTCTTTCCTATTGGATTATATGTTTTCTGTTTACTGAGTTTTAGGAGTTCTTTATACATCCTACATCTGCATCTTCAGTCAATATATTGAAATACTATCTCATTTATGATTGCTTTTCATTTTTAATAGTATTTTATAGTTAATATTAATTCATTTATAGTAATGAACTAATATGTCATAACTTATTTTTCTTCCTTTTAGGGCTTTCTAAGCCCATGTTCTCTCATTTTTATGTATTTGCTACAGGATTCACTTCACAGCTTGGACTCAGAGTGATCCCCCTGTTTTCAGCCTTCCCAGCACTGGATTACAGATGTGTACCACCACACCTGGACTTGGTGGCCAGCTCAGCATGCCCGAGGGCAGGGCCAGAGCAGCATGTGGTGCCAGGGATCAAATACCAGTCTCTGTGCTTAGTTAAGCAGGCACTCAGTCCACTGAGCTATCTCTCCTGCCCAAGTCTGTGTTCTTTTATGCCTTTCTATAATGACTCTGTTTTATTTTTGAGGTCTAGAGAGCTACAAACCCCCTGGAACTGGTCACCAAGTATAGCATGGGACAGGCACCAGCACCATGTTCCCACGCTGTCATCTGAATGACCCACCACCTTGCCCTCACTGCCCCGAACACGATGCTTTTTGTGCCTCTGTATCTCTGGGTACTTTCCTTTAACGCTCCTCTGCTTTTCCTGCTAGAGACACTTCTAGTGTTCTCCCAGCATCAGCACCCTGCCATGTGGGCCCTGCTTCCAACACAGCCACTGCCATAGCTACCAGGCACATCTCCTGTGTCTGTTGTCAGCGGACGGTGAGAGTACGGAAGAGTGACTTTTAACGGGTTGTGTGACTGCATTTAAATGCTTTCTAGACAGTATACTTCCTTTCACCCTGCTGTCGGCAGACCTCTCACTTTCCCCTTTGGTGCTCTGTCTTCCTGTCATATACCCAGTACCCATCAGCTGTCTGCTGGACACTGTCCTAAGCATATTATTATTTTGCACATATTATTTTGGATTTCAAGCCAAAGTATGTTATTCCTTTGTGCCATCACCAGATTCCTGAATTCTACAGTTTTAGAACTTGTCACAGCAGAGAGTATTCATTGATATATTAATCTTCCCACTAGGTTTCGAGTTTATCAAAGGCACGTGCTCTGTCTTATTTGGTTTGGTGCTTCAGATACATAGTGAAAGGCCTATAATAGAGTTGGGGCTGTGTACATGTTTTTATGGTCTTATTATCATTGGTAGTGGTTGGGAAATTCTATAAAAATGAACAAAGATAGACTCAAAAAAAGCAACACTTGGAATTACTTTTTTAATTACAAAGCAAAAAGATCTCTACATAATATTAAAGGCCATTTTCTATTTTAATCTCTCTTAGGGGCTCATATACTTAGTGCTAGCTTTCTTTCTACACAAATTTTTTTCTGATTTCTCAATTTGTAAGCCATCAACAGTGTCAGACTGAGGCCGTCACATCAAATGCAATTCAGCCTGCTTATAAAAATACATTTACAGAGTTCCATCAATGTTTGTCACCAATTTAGAGAAACGTGACAACCTCAGCTAGATTCCTGCAAAAAATGTGAACAAAGAGAAATAGAAGTCAATCTCATCCTCAGTGCTATTAGAGAAGCATCTGCATTAAAGGCAATGTGGAGAGGCACATCGTGGAGAACTCAGGAGCCAGCTGGCTGGGGAAGGCCTGGCAGATTTCTGCAAGCTATCATATTTACTTTGAGAAAATGATATTTTCCATTGGTGGAGATAAAACTAATTCGAGTGGAGGGGCATAATCCCATTGCAGTCTAAAAGGATTTGCTGCAGATCGGGATAACAAAAATAGGTTTTCTATAAGAATTCCAGTTTACACACCTCAGAAACACATAAAGCAATGAATTTCAATTAAAATGGAAACCACTGCTATGGCCTGAATTTGCCATCCATGCCTTTCCAAATATTTGAGAGTGAAATTACTTGCTCAGTGAGACTTTAGCTACCTGAGCTACAGGGGATATGTGTGGATGCACGTGAGGCTGCAATCCAGGCCCTCTTCAAGGGATGAGATTAAGATATTCAGGCCCGGGAGACTCAGGAGCCAAGCACTGTTTTGTCCTCTAACTCAGGAACAGGCTGCTTCTGAGTTCTGCATCTGCTATAGCCAGTTCACAAACACCGAGGATGGCTGAGGCCAGGAGACTTAAGAGACGATAGCCGGGTCTTCAGTTTGAAACAGAGCCAGAGGATAGCTGCAAAGGAGCTCTGTCTCAGGCTTCTGAAGAAAAGAGCTAAACGACTACAAACCAGCTAATGTATTAGTTAAGAAAACTTTATTACCTTTTAATAGAGCCCTTACACTCACAGAGAAAAAGAACAGAAAAGAGCAACATATGGGGATGACGTATGCCTGTCATCCCAGCATTCTGGAAGGCTCAGAAAGGGGAACTCAAGTTTGAGTTCAGCCTGGACAACTTAGCAAAAGCCTGTCTCAAAATAAATAAAGAAGAGCTATGGATGGGTTCAATCCTAAGTACCTTTCCTCCACCCCACAAACAAGGACTATGTGGTAAAAGTTAGGTGGAGCTGTGTAAACTGGCTCTTCCGTGCTACCTAGGCACCACCACAAAGCAGTGAATGCGTGCTCACTGCAGTCTGAGCACGGCAGAGAAGCTGCCCCAAACCTTCTCAGGACGGATTCTGGCTTGACTAGAAGCCCAGGTGGGAAGGGAGCAGGAGTGCTCACCCTGCGCTCACTAGTTAGCACTGGGTGTTGAGGGAGGTAGCAATTTGGGAAAATATTCATCCCATGGCAGAGTTACAACAGCCGGTCACAGCAGAGGAGGAGAAAAGTGTGGGGAAGAGTTAACATAAATGCTGCAATGACAGAGCAGCAACAAGCTGCAGAGATCAGCAACTCCTAACCTCTAAGTGCAGAAAATTAACTTTACTTTCATTCTCACTGTGTCAGTCAGTTTTCCCATAGTTGGATCACAATGCCCAACATTCACAATTTAAAAAGAGAATAGCTTTAATGTGGCTCAGGTTTTCAAGGAATTCAGTCCATGGCCAGTTGGCTCTAAAACACAAGCATCAAGAGGCAGAAGGAAAGCTCGAGGGACCACCATGCCTCCCAGGCACCCCCAGACACACTACTGTGCTCCATCCACCCCTCTAGCGGGGCTCCAAGCCTGTCCAGTTCACACTCCATCCCAACTGCTACCCCTATGTAATGTAAGAATCTCTACTGATCTCTCAGCCATTTAGTCTAATAAATGCTTCGTTCTCCAGATAAGCGCATCTTTGAAGAAGCCAACTTACACTGAATGCATGCAGTTAAAGGAATAGGGAGACAGAAATGTAAGAGGAAGCTATCACAGAAGTACAAGTCAGGAATTCTAAATTCTCAAGAAACTCAGGCCTTTCTTATGAAACTGTGTAAAGCTAATAAGAAGGAAAGCTTACAAATGTAATAACATGATAAATTTGTTTCTTTTTCTGCCTTTTTTTTGCATTTAGGGAAAGGTCTACAGGGTATTCAGGGTCTCACTACTAGATCAGACTCTTAGTGAGCCACCTGCTTACAGCCTCCCAAGAGCTGAGATTACAGGCATGAACCACCATGCCCAGTCTCAATTGCCATCTCCGGGCAGGGCCAGCACAGCAAGCCCGTGGATCAAACCCATGGGCCCTGTGCCTGCTTGCAAGCACTTTAATCTGCTGAGCTATTTGGCCGGCCCTGATACATTTGTTTCTAAAGTCCCCACACCATGTCAGTAGCCATACAAAGTAAAAAAGAAAAGCTTTGCAATGATATTTTATAACTGGCTTTTTGTAATGTCCTGAATATGCAGAGAGACTATAAAAGACATTACTTGAGCATTATCATTTCTCTTTTCCCCAGAATATTAGGCCCTTGAGCAAATGAAGGCAAACTAATTATGCCATTTATAAATTTATATATGACTCTTTACAATTGAAAGCTTTAGATATTTTAAAGGACTTTCAGGTTGTGTTTTATTTAGATGGTTTCACTACTAAAATAGGTCTTTCTCGGTAATTAAAAATTAATCACAAATCTTCAGGAAGGTTTTGGCTTCAGAAAGACAACCTTTCCCAAATCTCAATCTGAATTGGGGTTTAAGCCGTGAGGTGCTAGGATTTCCTGCTTTAAAGGAGCAGAGATACACATCAGCACGTGGCAGTGAGAGGGACCAGCGCTCGTCACCCTACTGTAGAGCAGAATGGACACCGCTGGCTGTGGCATGCCCTTGTCACAAAGCGTGAGCAACTCACACTCACCTTTCTGATGGGCTGAGGCCAGGAGGGCAGAGTCCTCAGCACTGACAGGTACACATGTTATGAACTGAGGGTCGTTGCTGCTAATGTGGAAGAAATCCCATCACCCTACTGCACAGAGCACTTGGATTCTGCTTAAGATAAACTCCAGGTCAGTGACCTTGACCAAGAAGCTGATTTGCACTCTCCGTGGCTTCTGCCATTCCTGGAACTCTCTTCTTTCCCTCAGCCAGCTGACCCTGACTTTTCTTGCAAACAGGAAGGGGCAAGGGGCCCATTTTCCCCCTGCCGGCCACACACCTCATCACACACATGATGGTGGGACATTCCCAGGGACTCAGAACAGCCTTGGAACTCTGGAACCAGATGCCACATTCTTCAGCTGTCACTGTAGAGCTAAATTTCAAAAGATTTTATGTGCATTATCAAGTTTTATTTAATCCCCATGGATTAAATCTATATAATGAGTCATTCAGAAAATACTATTACCTATTGACCAAAAAAAAAAAATCTAAATTGTGTGGCATGGAAATCCAGATTGTGAAGGGCACCAACTTGCCAGCATCGTGGGTGAAATGAGACATGAGAGCAAGGCTCAGTGACAAGCCTGTAGAGCCCTATAATGAGGGGGGGATGCACTGGTGGGGAAGGGCACACCTTCTGCTTCTAAGGACTGTGCCACAGGCAGTAGACTGTGCCTTGTGTTAATTCCATTCCTCCACAGTCCTCTGGTTCAGGACCCTTAATTATGGACTGAATCCCAATATTAAGTACAGATCACCAAGGGCAGCACCAGGAGTGCAGCGCATCAGTTTTATCTCTACACCTTGACATCACAATTCCTTCCTAAAGAGTTCCCTGCCTGGAAGAGTCCTGGTCACATACAAAGGACCAGGAATCAGAAAACATCACATATTCCAAGGCAGAAGTGAACTCTGTAGGAGAATGTGACAGTGGCTTAGAATCCTGAAAAACAAGCATCTACATTACAAGCCATCCCTGAAGTGCAGAGGAAAACCAAATGCTTTGAGACCAGGGTAGATGTTGGTGGGTGTCCTGCACACACAGCACTTGTGAGGTGACTGAAGCTTGTGCCTCACTCCAAACCCAGGAGGAGGGGGCCAAAGAGCTCATAGCTGACTCCAGAGGGAGTCTGTAAGCAGATGTAGCTGACAGGTTGCCTGGCAGGTCTGCTTCAGCAGTGAGAGCTGGTGGCACAGCTATTGAAAAGGTAAGCACGCGACACACGCATTCACAAACACCTGACACCTCAGTAGACAGGGCGGGTCACCCTGGCATGCTACGGAACTGGGAGGTAAACACTAGACTTCATAGTCCTAAGAAGGTAAATGTACTTGAACAATGATATAAAAACTCTATTGGGCAGAAGGAGGAAGGTAATATGAATGCTTTGGGAAAGAAGAAAAAGGTAAATCCTGATCTTTCATAAGATGAAGCCTGTAGCTAAGTGAATCTGAAACATCAGGAAGGAGCAGAAAGAGAGCACTGTCATTATTTAAAAGAATTCTGCCAAACAGCAGAAAGAATGTCGAAGAGTAAGAGGTGACTTTTCCTGGCAGAGAGGAGTCAGAGATGGAAGAGGAGCAGCTGACGGGGGCTGCTGCTTTTCATTATAACTTGTTCTATTTGATTTCTAATACTATGTGTTAACTTTGACACAAACAAAAAGAACATTCGAGTAAGCAGTATCTTTCCGAACCACATCTGTCACACGCAGATGCCATTCGGTCCACAAACTGATGGCCAATATTCGCTAAGAAGCAAAGTAAATCTCAAAAAAAAAAAAGTAAATCTCACTGAAGAATACAAATTTGAGGCTCCTTAGTGAGGTAGAGGACTTTTTTACAATTACAATTTATATAAGAGTCTCCAGTGATGTGTTTTGTAATTTAGATAATCTTTTATTCATTTTTTTCTAAGTATCCAAAAATAATAGCATATGCTGTTCAGGAACCAGCAAGCTCTTGCACACCACCCAGTCGGGTGCACAGGCCGTTGATCGCAACTGGCACCTGCAGAAGTTAGCCTGCTTGTGTCTGCCCAGGGGAAACCCTTCTGTGGGAGAATTTACAATGCACTCAGCATTCATCTGGTCACAGCCACTATTTATTAAAGACCTACTATGCACCAGGTACAAATGTAACATTTAATTACACAAATCCACACATGTTCCAGTTTATGTGCTCAGCCAACCAACTAGAAAGCCTTAGCCAACGAAAAACAAAACTAACTGTATAGTCAGGTATGGTGGTGCACGCTTCTGATCCCAGCACTCTGGAGGCGAGAGCAGGAGGATTGCCACTAGTTTGAGGTTAGCATGGGCTACCTATGGGTTTAAAACCAGCCTAGACTATACAGTAAGATCATGTCTCAAGAAACAAAAACAACAAAACAAGAATAATAATCGGGGACCGGGGAGA
>PVKA01005983.1:0-17764 GCA_004027165.1 Ctenomys sociabilis | reverse complement strand
TTACTAGATGCTTATGACAAAAAGTAGAAATGCTTTTTGTCATAAGCATTTCTGAAGAGAACAAACAAGGAAACAACGAATTCCAGTGATCACTTCATTCTCTCTTATAACTCCACTAAAATCCACTTGCATGGTAAGAGTAGATCATCAAATCAGATAGCTTCTGTTTCATTGAATTTTAAAAGCCTGTTAGTATCATATTATGGAAATTTTATCATGGAGAACTATGTGAAAATACAACCAAATCCCATTATTTCCTTATTAAAATAGTATTATTATCTTGTAAAATTCTTAAATAAAAAAATTTCAAAGATTCCAAATTCTACTATTTTATGACAAAGTTCAATTGATAAACTCATTGGTCTAAATCACCCTATCATGCAGCAAAGTAGATTTGCTTTATTTTTAAAACATACAGGGCTCCTTTAGCATTTAGTCTGGAAAATTCTCTGCTTGATTAATAAGACGCTGTCTGTGGCAGGTCTCAGCAGGATCCAAATTCCTAGTCTTTACTATGAATCAGCAAATTTTGTTTTGAAGTGTAACTTCACATGTATTCATATAGCTGTACACACATAACTACAATTCCTTTGACTGTTCAACTTTACTACATATGATAGAATCTGTTTGTGTAACTCAAATACAGTGTACAGGTGAAGAAGCACCAGGCTCAGGAGGGGATGAGGTCTCTAAGAGAAAGAACTAGATAGATGAAAAATGTTGTAATGTACTATATAGTCTTCAACTCCAGGTGTGATAGTTAGTCCATTTCATCATAGTCTGAATTTTATAACAATTAGTTTGGCATCTGCACAGTCTACTTAGAAGTAAGTGCATGAAATAGGTAGAAAGGGGAAGTAAGCCAGAAAGAAGTACAGGCACAGAGCCCAGAGTGTGCACCAGAGAGTAGAGGCAGGTGGGTGATGTTCCAATGCAGTTTGGCAAAGCATCCTCTGAAGGCTGCCTCTGTGCCAGCATGGCCATGAGCTCTGGAAGACCAGCGTGAGTGAGATGGAGCATGAAGCTCACTATGCTCTTAGACACCAGCAGTCACAGGCAGTGGGATATGTAGAAGGAGGCTCAGGGAACAGCGAGAGGCTAGGCAGGCTTGCACGCTTACAAGAGGATTTCTGGAGTAGCTTGCTGTTAGTTTGGGGAACTGAAGGAACTGCATTCCAAGCAAGGGGAACAGAAAGAGGGGAAAGAAAGTGTGGAGCACGGATGGGAAAGCACAAGGATGCGCAAGGTTCACAGTGGGGAGTCTGTTTCAAATCAGAGAGGGAAGCCTGGTAGCATCAGCATGAGCACATGGCACGTAGACATTCAGGACCTACTCTAGTGCAGTCACGTGGCTCCTCTGCAGCTCAGGGCAGCAAAACAGCCTGAGAAGGAAAACTACCTTGGGGTTATGCCTGTTCTTCCCACCATGCTCAGGGCAGCATGAGCAGCAGAAGGACTGCCTTGACACTACAACCAGGTTCTAGGCATTTACTGGGTGTATTAGTGGGACCCAGGCTACATTTTTAAAACTTCTCTAGGCTTCTATCGCTACTTACATAAACCAGTGAGATGGAATTAAACCGAGAAAGTCAGCATATATGCTAATGGAAATTGATTAGTAAAGTCTGCCACTGGCAAAGTCATTGGCTCTGCTTTCAGGTAGTGATGTCTGCGTGGGCGTGGCCAAGAGCAGTAGGCGCCCCCTAGCCCTGCCTGTGCTTTCCTCTTTCTCAGAGGCAATGTTCATGTGCTCCTGTGGCAAAGAAGATTTGAGCAGAATCTACATTATCAAAAGCTTGGGGACTGCCTGAGTTTCCTGTGTGACTTCGCTGCTAGTGAAAGCCCTGAAAGGAAGAGGCTGGGAAGAGGAGGCAAGGGTGCTCAGGACAGGGGTGCTGTAGCACAGCCCCCTTGCAGCGCTTCACAATTCCGTATTTCATATGCTGTGTATTTGGGTTTTGGGACTTTCCTTCTAACACACATAATTTTAAGATAGGATCTATTTTTCTTTCTGTACCAAATCTGTCAAACCTGATTCTTAGCTATATTTTAGCCTGCTTGTAGACAGCCTACATGGGAAGGACGTCTTCATAGACGTCCAGGGAAGGACGTCTATGAAGCTTGTGCTCAAACTTGTGTGAGCCAGCAAGACATCTGGTGCATTCTCTTTCCTCACTGAAGACATACGTTCATGCAGGTACAAAAAACTGGAGAGGGAAAGGTATAATCATACCTATAGGTAAAGGAATAGGCTCGGCTAGTTCAGGGTGTAAGTGTGGACACAGTTACAGGTAAAGGCGTGAATGTTAAGCATGAGTATAGGTCAGTGCAAAGGTGTAGGTATAGCTGGGCATGGGGACTTGAACTTGTGTCCTTCCTGCCTCAGCCTTTCAGAGTTCTGATTAATCCAAGAACTCACAGGCTGAGGCATGAGGGACACAAGTTCAAGCCTAGCCTACTCCTAAAATTTAAAAAGGGTGGGATTGGGGATGCAGCCCAGAACGAAGGTCCTCAGCTCAATCCCCAATATCACTAAAATAAGTAAGCCATAAAGATGAAGGCACACACATGTACAGGGAAAGATCTGGGCGTAGGTCCACTTCACAGTACAAGTACACATTTGTATATAGAAAATGTAGATATGCCCTTCTCAGAGCTAAAGCTTTTTACCTCAAATTTCCACTCAGTACTTAGCAATGATGTCAAAATAATATCCCAAAACACTCCATTAATTTTGCCAGAATTCAGTCATCCTAAGTTGAAAACTGAATGGGAAGCATGACCTCAACAGTGTAGAAACTAGTTCTTCTCTGTGAGCACCTCAGTGGACAACTGCTGGGGAGGGCTTTCTCTCCAAGCAACCTGCACCATGTCTCATTACAAATTCAGAGTCTGTCTTCTCTCCTTTTGAATAATAATAATAACAATAATAATTTTCATTTAATCAGTGCTTGAAAGTGTACAGAACATTAGAAACATATTTTCCAGCTTGATCTTTAAGCTGAGCCTTGTTCCAGGGGAGAGAATCATAAGACTCCGTGCACAGCACACCTCAGGTGCCCCTTCCTGTCCTTCTCTCCCCACGTGAGCACCAAGCCCATGAGGTCTAATTATTCCTCCAGCCATCCCCTGTTTTCCATCTGGGCTGTGTCTCACTGAGGCAGTTCTTGCTACTACCCAGAAATGAACCTAAAAGACGCACTTTATTTTGGAAGCACTTCCGATGTCTTTTTTGTATCTTTATTTTTTTTGTATCTTTATTTTCTTCCCTCCTCCTCTTTTAATGCACCCATGTTGTGAATCATGGTCCAGCATCATCTCTAAGCTTACAACCCTGGAGCCTTTACAGATCATGTGCCTGGGCATAGAAAAAAACCTGATTACTAACATCATAACAAAAAGTTACAGCAGGCGAGCAATCAACCTGTACAGCCCCAGCAGCATTAAACAGCAGGGTTACATCTGTGAACAGTAACTGCTGTTTAAAAACAGAAGGAAGTCAGTCTGTCTCCTGTCCATTCAAGCACAGAGCAGATCTGCAGGGCAAAGGAGACCTACAGACAAATTTCCAAGAGATTCTTTATCTAGAAGGAATTTATGTCTTACCCAGAGTTCTGAGTCGTCAGAATTACCACACTACTATACTACCCTCAGAGGAACTGCAAAGTCAACTCATTACAGATACAGGGATCATCTAGATGAAGCAAGCCAGCTCATGGGAACCCAGGGGTCCAGGGCCTAGCAGCTAAGGGCCAGCCTGCACTCCAGCCCCAGTACCATGTGAAGTGCGGGGGGAGGTTGGGCGTGCTTTTCTCAGACTGGTCAGTGTTAAGAAGGAAGGATAATCTTTAAGGCTGAACAACAGAAATTAGTTGTCCTGCAAAACCTTCTTACTCACCCCCTTCAGCTGTCTTGCCCTGGCTGGCTAGGATACCCAGAACAATACTTCTCATCCTCTTTTTCTTTAATTTGCATGTCTCATGTGCAAGGTCAGGCTGTTTCCAGAGCACAAGCCTGCAGGCTGCTGCGCACATGCTCCAGGCCACAGTGGGCCACCTCCCTTCTCCTGGACAGGGCCACATCACTGACCTGTCACGTCCCGCTGCTGATACTCTTTACTCTTCAGCACAGGGTGAGAGACCCACATCCAGGGGTGGTGCTTGCGGAGCTGAGGGAGCAGGTGGTGAGTGACGAGGCCCACGGTGCCAGCCAGGGTGAACAGCACCACACTGAGAAACGGCTGCAAGAGACAAGGGCGAGATCTCATCACACAGCCCAGGGGCCTGGGGAGGGACACCCACGGATAACGCATGACACCACTGTCCCACCCCCTCGCCCCCCTGGTACTATAGGGACTGAACCAGTGCCTTTGTACTGAGCTACAGCCTCAGACTATTTTTTGACATAGGGTCTTCCAAGTCTCTAAACTGCCAAGGCTGAAGTCAGACTTGTAATCCTCCTGCTTCGGCACCCCCTGTGCTGGGATTACAGGCGCGCATCACCATGCCACTCTTAAAGAATGCTCAGACACTGAACATTTTTCCTGTACATCATAACAGGATTTACACACTGAGAACCTCTCAGCAGTGGGCAACTGGCCTGTGGAAGGACAGGCTGGGAGAATTCTACCCACTGGAATACATTTTTACATTTCTTATAAAAACAGGAATAACAAATTTAGCTAAAAGACTTCTTCCCCATAGAAGGAGAGAGTTCATAAATGTCCCATACTTTAGTGTAGAAACAGAGACTGTCATAAGTGCCACAAGCCAGAAACCCCAGGGGACCCTTGCCTTTGGTTTTCTCTCTGTGGCTCCTGTGGCTCTGTGGCTTCCAGCCGCCCCTATAACAGTAACCTTGTGACTCACGGAGATGTTCCACTAGCCAGTCTTTCCACCACCAACAGGGCTCCGTGGGGGTGCACCATCACTCCTGCACAGTTAGCACCTGTCCAGCTGGTAGAGACGCCCGAGACGTGGGCCAGGTTCCTCCTGGACACGGCTCCTTGGCCCACACTTGGCACTCTGTCTCCACTCCCTGGCTGGTCTACCATGCCATACAGCCCCACACCAGCCCAGCCACCAAGGAGACAATGAGAAGGCAAGAAACACAGCTCAAGAGACACGTACTCTCAGTGATAGGAACACAGTGCTCGCGCTGACAGCAAAGGAGAGGACAGCGGCCACCGAGCAGACAACAAGATCTGATCGCAGGGTGTCTTTCTGCAAAGAGAAGAGTGAGACAGCCATTTTCCACTTCTCTCAGAGACTTTGTGTCACTGGGTGAATTCTACAGCAGAACACTGGCTCTCCACACATGGCGCTTCCAGCCTATCACATGTCCTAGGGCACACTCTGGACACGCCACTCAGTGTGCCTTTATTAGTTCATGTTATATTAATTAGTTCATGTTTTATTAATTCAGGGAGACTGAGGCAGAAGGGGAAAGGAAATCTACTCTGGGAAATGAGTGCTAACCAGAGGGAAGGCGTGCTGTCACACAGCAGGAGGCACAGGGCTATTTCCACAAACTGGGAGCACACACAGAGGCCCAGAACACTCCCCAGAGGGACCGGGACCTACACTGTCTGACCGAGGAGGTCCTGACAAGCAGCTTCTCTTTGGTCTCAGGCTTTGGCATACCCGCAGCCAAGGAACACCAAACATTTCTTACATTTCAGACCAGACCAGATTTTACATTTTAATTCTTCACTAAGTGTGAAAACAGGCCACTTCAAATTACTGAAATATATGTGCAGGTCGCACACAAACCATATGCAGACAATGCAGTGTCCTAGAACTTGTGAAGTATTTTCCGCTACACAAAACTGGCCTGAGAAGGATTTGGGGGTGGGGGGGAAGCAAAGTTAGAGCCACAGCTGCCATAAAAGCAGATCAATGCAGAAGGGCCCAGGAGCCTCAGGGGACATAACACTGCTGACTGGCAGATCTGAAAGGGACACAGGTGACCATCAGTTCCCTTCTCTCAGTGAAGGCAGATCGGCTACAATGCACAATTATTGATCATTTTAAGGTGTCTTACTGTTTTCTGAAAATTCTGAAACCAGTAAGCTTACGTACTCCCTTTCTTCTATTGAAAATGAATTATCTTCTTAAGCAGTTCTTTCAGGTGTTATCCCCCAGAAAATTGTGCACCAGACATATCTGCTTCCCAAATTTTTATTTTCTTGGTTTTTAGAAATTAAAATGTGCAGTTCCTGTATGCTATGTTGCCGGCTTACTGCCTGTAATAACAGCCCGGGGCCTGGAAGAAGTCGGGGGCATGTTACAGGGAGCAATGACGGCCCTGACCACTTGGGGGATGAAGTGGTCTGCGTGGCCTGCTTAGATGAGTTCATCCGTCAGTGGAGAGACACGCTCCTCCCACTGATTCACCAGCTACCTGCTAACGTTGTACTGAATTTCCTCTCAAAAATTTACAGTCCACATACAAGTACTCAATATAAGAAGAATCAAAGTTTGAGATTTTAGTTTAGATTTTTATTTAAGATTTCTTATTTTAGATTTAGATTTTATTTTCAATGATCTGACTACAACATGAAAAATCACCGGATTTAATTTCGGAGTCCATGAACTCTTTGGGATCAGACATTTTTTCATCAAAATATGACAGTTAGTAAGGGCCAAAACTCAGGTTCTGTTTTCATTCCCAACACTGACAAAGGATCAGGCCATGTCCAGGGCAGAAGTCGTTACTTCTCTGCATCCTCAGGTTACAGAAATATTTTAATTTTTCCCTGTTTTTCATTAACAAAGCTACGTCATGTAAAAATGACTGAATGTTCATTGAAAGAGAAGAGTAACATTTTCCCAAATATTTTAATTTCAAATTGTGGCAACTGCAACTGACCAGCCTCCTAATTAAAGGCAACATGGCAGGGATGGGAGTGGAAACCTTTCTAAATTGTTATTGCTCTAATTGTTGGTAATTTTTTTCTTTTTTTTTTCATAGTTGAATAATATATTGGAATTCCACTGTGATCTCTGTCACTGTCCCTCATAAATACACCCAAACTATCACTATAGCCTTTCTCTCTTGGTTACGTGTTCTTTCCATTCATTTCTTTTCCATTTTATAACCTTTTAAACATCTTTGTTAAGCTGTAATTGACATAAATGCTCATGTATTTAAAATGCAGTTTAATGAGCTGACATATACACAGCTCCACAGAACCATTATCACAATTAAGAAATTTCAGCACATTCATCATGCCCCAAGGTTTCCTCCCAGCCGCAGCCTAATTCATTCCTCTCTAAGCTATGTCCTCCTGGAGCCATTTGTCTGCTCTATCACTACAGCTTGTTTCCATCTTCAAGAATGTCATATAAATGGGATCATAGAATATGTGCTCCTTTAGGGTATGGCTGCTTTCATTCAGTGTAAGTATTCTGAGATTTATTGCTATGTCTGTATTAATGATTCATCCCTTTTCATTACTGGGTAGTATTCCTTTGTATGGACACACCACTGTGTGTTTATTTTGCCCTTTGCAGATAGACATTTGGGTTTATTCCCAGTTTTATCATCATAAATAAAGCTGCTACAAATATTAACAGATATATTTCTGTACATGCACTTTCCTTTTTCTTGTATAAATACCTACAAGTAGAATGGCTGGGTTACCTGGCAGGTTGAAGCGGAACATTCTTGCTTTTTCTATGTATTTGGTATAGGATCTCACTACACAGATGAGATTCATAGTGAATCCTGTTTCCAGTTTCCGTAGCACTGGGATTACAGGCATCACCACCATGTCTAGTTTCTGTGGCAGGCTCAGCTCACTAAGAGGTGGGGCTAGTGTGGCAGGTGGTACCCAGGATCAAACCCCATCCCTGTACTTGCCTAAGCAGGCACTTAGTCCACTGAGTTATCTTGCCAGCCCTGAGGCTGAACTTTCTAAGAAATGTCCAACTGTTTTCTGAAGTAGCTGTTCTGCATTCCTGAGGGTGGCCTGCGTGTCCTGAGGGTGGTACGCATGTCCTGAGGGTGGCACGTGTGTCCCTATTGCTCCACAGTCCTGCCACAGGCCTTGTTAGTGGCTGTGCATCCGGGGACCACCACCGGAAGCACACGTTTTTCCCTTCTGAGCCTTGCTGCTTCTTTTTTTTAATCATTTCAAATGATAAATTGAATGTGAAGTCATCACTTATGAACTTGTGAACTCATACTGAATTAGAATTTTTATCATAAAGGTTGTCTCCTCTATAATAAAGGATTCTCCATGTTCTCAGGATTTATTTTCTCCTATTTAGTTTTATAACCTGCTGAGAAATGGCTTTTAAGTACATTGGGACGTGGGTGTGCAGTACTGTTTTGTCACTGACAAATAACATGTACTTTTTAATCATTGTTTTCCCTCTGTATGGAGATGAAAGCTACACGCTGTCTCTATTCCTGAAATAGCTGAAACAAACATTCTCACATGCAAACTTATCTGTCAAGTCAATCAGTATTTTCATTCTTCTCCCAGAAATTACTAAGAATTTACACACTCAGAGTCCACATCTCTTCCTGTCAAACCTGCTGCTGTTGCAATCACGTGTCCACGTCGTCACTAGTACACAGGACAGCAGGTTGCAGCGTGGCACATGGGGCGTGCGCGCAGGGTGGTGGCTTCCTCCCCACCTCCCAGCCCACTCTTCCCTCCTCCCTGCCCCCGACTGTCTTCCTCCTCTCTCACATCTCCCTTCAGTTTTTAGTCATCTTTATTTCATCTCTGCATATGAGAGAAGACAGGTGATACTGAACTTTCGGAGTCTGGTTTACTTTGCTTAACAATGATCTCCAGTTCTGTGCAATTTTCCTGCAAGTAAGTGATATGATTTTGTTCTTCTTTAGATTGGAATAACATCTCACCGTTACTGACCTGGCAGCAGCCAGGTGTCCACCACCTGATCAGTGAAAAAGAAGACAAGGGATGAAGCAACGTATTGGAAATGGTGTCTCCGTGTCCTGGCCGCTGTGAAGTGCACTGCAGTACGTACGCGGGGATTCCCACAGCCTGCTGACTTTTTTTTCAGACGTACACAAAGTGTGGTGTAGCTGGATCAAGCGGTAGGTCTGGCTTTAGTTTTTGGAGAAGCTGCCACATTGATATTCATACTGACTGTGCTAAGTTAAGCCAACAACACACTGTTATTACGGTTTGTGCAGTGAATATGTATTCAGATTTACAACTGCGCCTTCTGGCTCTTCGCTTTTTTTGTTCATCCTGGCAGGGCAGATCGTCCATGCAGGCTCACTTTCTGTTGAAAACTATCCTTCAGAATTACATTTACAGAGTCTCTCAGCTTCTATTTGCCTACAACATTTTTATTTCGTCCTAGTCATATTTACTTTGACTGGGTATGGGATTCTAGCGTGGCAGTGGCTTTCTTTCCAAGATGTGAGATAGTATCAAACAACCACTCTGAAGCTTGCATGCCTCACCTTGGCCTGGGCGCTTGCCATCTATGGCTCCTGGGATGGGGACTTGTTTGTTAATTCCTGCGCGCCAGTGTCCCCAGCTCACTGTCCCTGGTGCCAGGTGGTGGCATGGCACTAGCCTGCTGTGCGCTCTCCCTCCCCACTGTCGGCCCAAGGCGGGCTCCCCTGGCCCCTGCACTGAGGACGTCTCGTAGGGTCCGTCTTCACCTCAAGAGGTGGCTGTGCAGGGCCCGGGCTGGCCCTGGACACCGCACCGCGGCAGCCTGGGCTGTAGTTGTGCTCTCTGCAGTTGGAGAGCAGAACTCTGGCCCAAGTCCTGCAGCCTCCCTGCATTCTTGGGTGGGCTCTGCGGGAGCTTCCAGCTCCCCTCCTCCAGGGCTGCTTGGTTCACAATCTTGCCTGACAGCTTCTTATTGCTTTGTCAGTTTGGTATTTTTCCTCACTTAAGAAGGACTTTTTGGTCTTTTAATCAGAATTTTTTTTTCTTTTAATCAGCAGAGTTTGGCTATGATAATTGATCTGCCATAATGCCAGAAATGGAAGGGTCCTGTTTGATTTCTCCTCCACTCCCTCTCCCTTCTGTTTTCTAAAAACTGTTTAATCCCTCTCTGACTTACATGGATATCTGGTGAGGGATTAACACATAAAATTCTCTCTTCTCTCCACTGCTAAGCACCATACATTAAATAATCAATTCTTGATTGTGACATTTAATTTTCACATAATACATTCATATAAATAACTTGTCTCATTGCTGTGTTTCTCTGATCCACTAATCCTATTCTTTAATCTTGGATGGTCTCCTAGCTTTCTCTTATTATTCAGTCTTTATAATAACACTCATATTTCAAAGTGCTAAGTTCCCTTTTCTTATTCTTTCTTTTCAAGTTGTTTTAAACTATTAACAGCTATTCTTCTATATAAACCTTAGAATCTCTTGCTAACACTGTGAATTTAATTCCTTTGGAACTGTTTTGAACAATATTAAACTTACACGTTTATTTTAAAAGAACTGGCATTTTATAAATCTCAGCCTTCCTGTCCAAAATCAGGCGAGATCTATTCACGGCCACTTATTGAAGGCTTCATTTACATTTTAATACACCACTGCCATTTCCTTTATTTAGGACACTGCTTGTTAAAACCACTTTCCTAACAATTCATGTATTTGATGCATTATGAGTTGGATGCTATTGTCTAAGATTATTTCTGGTATGTTAGAATATTCTTGGTTTTCTAAATTTTCTCATGCTATTTATAAATCTCATTAGTCATTATTGATTTTAATAAGTTTTTCTGTGCATTCTATTTACATGTGATAATATAATCTGCCTTTTTTTTTCTTTCCTGTCATGCATTGGTCAAAACCTGTAAAGCACTATTCAGTGATGTTAATATTTTGCACTCTATTTTAATGGTAAGTTGATATATACTTAACCAAAAAAATATTCTTCCTGCTGTACTAAACATTTCTAATGTACTACGGCATTTGTCCAGCACTCCAAATGCATAAGGTTTGGACAGCATGGGAACTGGGAAAATCTAGATTTTACAATCAATAGTTTAGAAGAAGGTGGTTGAATTTTACACATAAAAATTAAGAGATTTTTGTTTTAAAACTGAATTTTCTAGCAAGGAAGTTAAATAGAATGGAAGTCGTTGATACAGCCGTGATGCAGAATGTTGGCCCAGTCGAAGATGAGGGAGAAGGGGAGGGAGACAATTGACAGGCCACATGGACAGGGCAGATGGAAAAGGCATGGAGAAAGTTTCTGCCCTCCTAACTGTGGAGCATCGGTTATGAACTCTGCGCATACATGCCTCACACACGTGTGGAAATACGCAAGGCAGTAAGTTCATTTCTCTTCAAGATCATTTCTGGAGTCTGTGGACATCCTATGCAGGAGATTTTGGTCAGAATCCTTCTGGGATTCTGGTCAGAATACAGGTCCCCAGCCTCTGTTCTGGCCTTGAGATTTAAAAGACCAAAGGAGGACTAGAAAACTACCCTGTAAGGAGGTGTGCCAGGGCTTTCATGTACAAATCAAAATCTAGGGAAAGAGACAGACAGACCAAACATAAGAGAGCCAGAGAGAATGACAGAACAGCACCATAAGAGACAACAAAGAACATAAATTTGTACTTGCTCTGAGGTACAAAAGGTGTAATATATCAACATGTAAAAGCTGAATATCCCCCATTAAAATATTATAATTAGATCAGAGACCCTTCAGAGAATGAACACAGCCATCCTAGTAGAGCACCTAACAAGTAATGTTCCACACTGTACGCAGCATTTCAAAGATACAAAAACCACAACAGGCGACGCCTAAGCCATCACATCTAATTATAGCAATAAAATGAAGTCAGTGTCTACTAGCCAACTTTCTCGCCATATTTATTTGGAATACGTACCTTATTTTTATTGCAATAAATCAGCAAGTGGAAAGGCTTCTCCATTAGTCATAAAGTCAAGGAAGTCGTGGGGGAGGGAAGGCACAGCTCTTCTCAGATGGCCATGGGGAGACTTTGGGGCCACTGTATGGCTTTACAGAAATGGATCTGAGGATGTGGGTTTGATACGCACACCAAAGCCTCCTGGCATAAATACAGGAGCAGGCAGGCCATGGGTGCTAGGTCTGAGTGACAGTTCCTCTCTCCTTCCCTAGCTGCCATCTCTAGCACCTTCACCTTCAACTTTGCTTTTACATGTGTCTCTGCTTTTAAAAAGTCAGGAACACACCCTTCTTTGTATTAATTGATATGTTTCTTTTTTTTTAGTTTTAAACCAATCAACTGTTTATCTTTTTTTTTTTTTTAATTGCTATGTCTCTTGATTCTCTTATGGGGACTCGCCAGAAAGCGTTAGCTTGGATTGTGACTATATTCACAAGTGTTCAGGGCTGGGGCTGTGTTTTTAAAAATATGTCCGTGTAGGCTACAAGTCCTGTACACTGCCTTTAAAGGGCAGCCTGCTGTGTAATTCATCAGGGCAAACTCGATGGAGTGTGCTTGAGCATGCTGTGAGCCACGTACCAGGCTCTATGGGCAACACCAGGAGATACTGCTCCTGGCTGTGGGAAGACACAGTCAGCAGACCACTGGCTTTTATCTGCCATGTCTAAAACACACAGAAAAGCATCAACTGAAGACATCAGGCTGCTCCAAGCTCAATAATGCATGGGAGTATACAAAACCAATGAGCATTGCTTTCCAGAGTGCTAATGAAAGTTGATGCCAGAGGTGATTTCCGTGCTCAAAGAATGTTTCAGAGTCCAAGCCCTTTCCCTGGAAATGTCTTCAGCCTGAAGCCTCACCACTTCCTTCCTCTTCCAGCCAGTATGTGTCCCAGTCACTATGATCACTCCTGTCCCTGCCCCATCACTGTATATCTAATGCCCAAAGGTCCTAGCAAGGGTAACACACATGCCAACCTTGGACCAAAACTCCTGGGAAGGGCATTTCAAGCCTTTGTGAGGCTGTCACAGGATGTAGAGGAGCTTAATATAGGGTGTGTCAGGAATGCAGGTAGGCTAAATGTTTACAAGGCAAGCTTTGATCTGTTCGAGTCCACCAGCTGTCAGGGATCAGCAGTGGACAGAACTGACTGAGCGTGGTGTGTTGTAATATTCAGGCAAGGTGCCACTCCTTCAGGGCCAAAGAGGTCACTGCCTGTGTGCACAGCCTCTGCCTTTCAGGTGCTCCAAAGGCCTGCATCTTGCTGGCAGCTCAGTAGCCTATGTGCCACATCTGGGTCACAACCTGTGTTGCACCCTTCTCATGCCCATCTAGTGAAAACCCCAAGAATGCAAACTCAGCTGACAAGCAAGTCCCTCCCACAGGAACAGAGTAGCAACTATCAGGGGCTCACCACTGAATCCTTCATCTTCTGAGGGAGAGGGTCTGTGGCCAACTCTTCCAAGCTTTGATGTAAAAACTTAGGAAATAATCTGCATTGAATAAAGGACCTAAAAGTAGAAAAACACATAGGCTTTACTTTTTAAAATACATGCCTGGGACAGTATGAGACACCAACAACTTCTTAGACTTTAGACCCACAAATAACCAAAGCAAGTGCTGTCTCCATTCTGCAATTCACAGGAACAAGGGGTGCACGGGCAAGGGCTTCTGAAGAGCAGGCTGGATTTTTAAACTGCACCCTAATGAAGTCTCTCTAGTACCTTAGGGATATGGGTATCCCAACTGTCAGAAGCAAGGTGTCCTCTTATTTCTACAGCTCCCCAGGCTCCCTCCCTACAAAAAGTGCCAGTAGGAAGCAGCACACCAGCGCCACATTTGACACTAAAAGCTGTGCCAGCCACATCTAATTCTTCCTTCCACCATAACCTGTGTCTTTCATCTGAACACATCCTAGCAGCCTAACGCAGTGGTGCCTCCAGCCCCCAGACAGCGTTATCTTAAGTCACAATCTTGTGCGAGTCTGGACACACCGCCCGAGATGAGCCATCGACACTTGCTCTCTTTGACATTATGAAGGATTTCTAGTCCCTGAGTACACATTTATACTTTCAAGGCACTGAAGGTTATATTCTTTTTTGATTTTTTTTTTTTTTTTTTTTTTTTTTTTTTTTTTTTTTTTTTTTTTTTTTTTTTTTTTTTTTTTTTTTTTTTTTTTGTATTTAGTACAGGGTCTACAGTGTTTTACTACCTAGATTGGACTCATAGAGATCTGCCTATTTTCAGCCTCCCAAGAGCTGGATTATAGGTCTGTGCCACCATGCCCAGTCACTATCTCAGCACACCCTGAGGAGGGCCAGCATGGCACACCAGGGATGGAACCCTGGCTGCTGTGTCTGCCTATACAGGCGCTTCGATCTGCTGAACTATTTGGCTGGACCTTTGAAGATTATATTAATGCATTTTGAAACTCTAACACCTAACTTCAGTTAAAGCAAATAGAACAAAAAGTAATAAAATAAAGCATAAAAACCTCCTTTCAGAGGTGAATGTCTGGGCTCCACAAGGAGATAGGACTCAGTGCATCCAGAGGACCCCCGAACTGGACGTTCCCCCAGAGCTCCCCTGACCGAAGGCCACTAGCAGTAAGTGACGAGCTCAGGGAATTGCATGGGCAGCCGTGGATGCCAAACGACAGGCTGCCCTTTTCAGGGGGCAGCCACAGCTATAGGAATGGCAGCCACAGCATGGACGAGAGGGACGACATGGTTACTCACAGGAGCACAGATGGGTCACTGCTCTGCCTGCTCAGATGGTAGGACAACGCAACCAGGAGGCCACAGAAGGCTGAAAACAGTGCTGGGATGTGCTGCGTGCTCCACGGCTCCTGCGGAGGAGGACACAGCCTGAGTCAGAGGCCCGGGACTTTATTCTCCTGCCACACACCTATGGTCCCATCACAAGCAGAGAAGGAAATGTCTACTTATTTAACCTATTCAATTATCTATAATACCAGGCATCATATAGTAACTATCATGATATCAGGAGCCATGTAGTAAATACATAGACCAGTCATGCAGCTGCTGGTTATCATCATCCACTATCATGTGCTCCTCAGAAAGGCACATACTGTGTTGTCTACCCCAGTGTCACCACAAACGTGAGTTCTGTGTGTCCTGGAATATCCTGACCACTGCAATGTCACCATGTGTACCCACATTGTTGTAGTCAGTGGACCAAAAGTGGAAGGGAGAGGAAGAGATGAGGGAATGCTGCTTCTACTAAGCAGACCAACTGGGCTAAGAAGAGCTATCCTAGCCAGGCGTGGTAGTGTATGCCTATGATTCTAGTGCTCTGGGAGGCCAACGTAGGATCAAAAGTCTGAGCCCAACTTGTGCAGTTTAGCATCTTATCAAAGACCAATGTAAAAAATGGAAAGGTTTGTGGAAAAGGGAATGGAGATGTTGCTCAGGATGAAGCCCTTGGTTCAATCTCTAGTACCAAGACAAAGAGGGAAAAAAGAACTAAGGGCCGGGTGTGGTGGTGAACACCGGCAATCCCAACACTTAGGGGGCTAAGACAGGAAGACCATTGCGAGTTCAAGGCCTGCCTGGACTACATAGTGAGACCCTGTCTTAAGGAAAAATAAAGTAGGAGCCACTCAGAATCCTGCAGAAGTCAGACGCGGAGAGAAGGCACTGACATGATAAGCTGGCTCAGCCTTGCGTCTGTACTTCCCTCCTTACCACCCTGCTCCTGAGGCTGCGTACTGCACACACCTCGTGACCCTCCCAGGGCTGGCCTAGTCCAGACCCCTTGGGTAGGTGACACTGAGATGGCTGGGGCTGGAGGAGGAGCCCTAGGGGTGCAGCAGAGGAGCCAAGAGTACTCAGCTAGGGTTTAAAGTAGTACATTTGAGGGTGTTTTGTTTTACCTTTACCTGGAAACAGAAATACTGAAAATACTGACATCAGAGGAAGAAGAGAACATCTGCGCAAAGAGGGATTTTTGAGGCTGACATTCAAACGCACCGTGTGGCAACTGAGCGGCAGCTCGGGCCGCAACAGCTTCGCTTCTGCAAGGAGAAGCAGCGGAAAGAGAGGAGGTACTGACTGGTACTTTTAGTGGAGCATTAAACTTTTACATTTGAAACATGCATGTATCGGTCTTGATTTTACATATTGTGTACCATGCTTGCACACACACACACACACACACACACACACACGGACCCACAAAGACAGAAACAATTTGGAGGGAGATGGGGCTAGATCGTCTATCACTCACAGATAATGAGCCATACCCTCCATGACAGTTTGCTTCAAAATTAACAGCCCTAATTGCTCCGAGATGTGTCTCGCGGGCCCCTAAATTGGGACTGATATGGATTGATGAGCACTGGTTTCATAAAATTCCCACAGGTTTTGAAATATTTTTATGAGGCAGATATAAAACTGTCTAATAATCCTCCAATTCTGCGGCAGATTTCCTACGCATTTGGGAATCATTTTGATGAGAATGCACGCACAGGGCAGTTTGATTTTATGTAAAAACACACTTTGAGAAGAAGCTTAGTTTCAGCACTTTTTTCCTTAGAAATTTTAGATATTTCTTATGATGGGATTTATAGGCAGACAGAATCTGGTTATAAGTGAACATAAACTGGTCAAATTTTCACACGGCTACGCCTTTCAAATCAGCCTCAAACGTATTCGGTTTAAAGAAATAGGAATGCGTCATTGTTATCCTGTTACACACAGTGCATTTCTGAGATCCAGGTTTTCATAATCCTAAAATAATGACTAGATCTTATCACATTGATTCTGAAAGAAGTCCTATTTCTAGATCTACTCTTAACATAAATCTCATCTTTAAGTAAGAGGAGCCCTGTACCTGCAGAATTGTAGAATCTCAGGGGGCTCAGAAGTGCCACCCGGTCCCAGACCTGTGTTCTCTTTTCCCACTGCATCTGTGGCCCAGAACTGGCATGCGGAAGCTGAGTGCGAGTGTGTGGGTGTGTACAGGACAGCCCAGCTCTGGGCTCCCTAGCACCCAGTAGGGGCTCCACAGGATTCTTTGCAGCCCTTGCACACCCTCTGTATGGGCAGCTCACCACAGGTGGTCAGGATGTGCTGTGCTGACCGCATGTGTGGGCACGTTAGCAAAACTGACCAGTCAGACTTCACCGTGTGTGTGCTAAGGGCAGAACCTTGCTAGTTTATTTTGTTTTCATTTTGGTGGGAAACACCATGTGTTTATGAGAAGAGCTAGTATTTTACTTTTAGGGATGGATACTCAAGAAAAATGAGATTGTTAGTTAGAAGAGCAGGATGACGGGTCCATCACATCCAAGCCTACCTGTACACACACACACACACACACACACACACACACACACACAACGACATTTGCTTTTCTTCCTAGTCTTCCTTGAAGTTAAGTAATTATTCAGTCCAAAAGTTGATAAGACAGCTTACCCATGACACCTGCTGGACCGTGCAAATAGAATATAAAACAAAGCAGACAGAAACTGTCTCCTCCAACTTCAGATGCTCATTTTGTTTTCATTTTGTTTTCAGCCATAACCTGAGCCCATATCTTAACTGTTTTCTCATTTTCAACAGTAAAATAAAGGGGCCAGAGTAGGTAATGTCTAAGCTCCACTCCAGGGCTAAATATACTTTACAGTGATGAGTATGTATACACCTGCTCTTAGGTTTTAAATCCGGAATGCAGGGAAAGTGTCACTGTTGTAGGGTATCATCTTTTTAGTACCTGGAAGACACTTGAAGTGAACCATTCGACAAGCTGTCATTAATGATGCTTGGGAACATTAAATTATAATAATGCACTGCAACCTCTGGATCCCCCTGCCATTAATAAAACAGAATCTCTTCGT
>PVKA01005982.1:0-86721 GCA_004027165.1 Ctenomys sociabilis | reverse complement strand
ACCATTTGTTAAAGAGGCTATCTTTCTTCCAGTGAGCTTGTTTAGCCCCTTTGTTGAAGATCAGATGGCTGAGTGTGATTGTAGATGCCTCTGCATCTTCTAATCTATTCCACTGATCCTCAGGTCTATTTTGTTGCCAATACCATGTTGATTTTATCACAGTGGCTTTGTAGTATAATTTCAAGTCAGGAATTGTGATGCCTCCTGCCTTGTCTTTATTGGCCAAGATTGCCTTTGCTATTCTGGGTCGTTTGTGGTTCCAAATAAGTTTTAGGAATGATTTCTCTATGTCTGGGAGGTATGTTGGTGGCAGTTTGATAGGGATTAAATCTGTACAGCAATTTTGGGAGTATGGCCATCTTCATGATGTTGGATCTTCCTATCCAGGAGCATGGAATATCTTTCCATTTTCTGAAATCCTCTATAATCTCTTTTCTTAGGGTGTTGTAATTTTCTGTGAAAAGATCTTTGACTTCCTTGGTTAAGTGAATCGCAAGGTATTTCATTTTCTGCGGTGCTATTGTAAAAGGTATTGTTTTCCCTTCAGTGTGCTTGTTATCTATGTAGAGGAATGCTATTGACTTTTGAGTATTGATTTTGTATCCTGCGATGCTACTGAATTTCCCTATCAATTCTAGTAGTTTCCTGGTGGAATTTTTTGGGTCTTCCAAGTAAAGTATCATGTCATCTGCAAACAGTGATAATTTAACTTCTTCTTGACCTATTCTTATTCCCTTTATTTCTCCCTCTTTTCTAATGGCTATTGCTAAGGATTCCAAGACTATATTGAATAGGAGGGGTGATAGAGGACATCCTTGTCTTGTACCTGATTTAAGAGTAAAAGATTTAAGTTTTCCTCATTTAGGATTATATTAGTTTTTGGGTTGTCATAGATGGCTTTTATCAAGTTAAGGTAGAGTCCATCTATTGCAATTTTCTGCCGGACCTTGAACATGAATGAGTTTTGGACTTTGTCAAAGGCTTTCTCTGCATCAATTGAGATGATCGTGTGGTTTTTAGATTTCAGTCTATTAATATAGTGTATTACATTTATAGATTTTCAAATATTGAACCATCGTTGCATCCATGGGATGAATCCTACCTGGTCATGGTGTATGATCTTCTTGATGATTTGCTGTATTCTATTTGCCAGGATTCTGTTGAGTATTTTTGCATCTATGTTCATGAAGGAGATTGGCCTGTAGTTTTCCTTTTTGATTGTGTCTTTCCCTGGTTTTGGAATCAGTATTATACTTGCCTCCAGAAATGATTTTTGGAGGACTGCTTCCTTTTCAATTTCATTGAAGAGTTTGTGGAGTGTGGGGATTATATTTTCTATAAATTTCTTGTAGAATTCAGCTGTGAATCCATCAGGACCTGGGCTTTTCTTTGTTGGTAGGCTTTTTATTACGTTTCATATTTCGTTGGCTGTTATTGGCTAATTGAGAACTGTTACATCTTCTTGGTTCAGTTTTGGTAATTTGTACCTTTTGAGTAATCTGTCCATTTCTTCTGTGTCTTTTATTCTGTGAGCGTAAAGATTCTCGAAGTAACTATTGATAATCTTCTGAATTTCCACTGGATCTGTGGTGAGTTCACCCTTTTCATTCCTTATTGCATGTACTTGAATTTTCTCTTGCCTCTTTTGGATGAGATTGGCTATAGGCTTATCAACTTTATTTAGTTTTTAAAAGAAAACAACTTTTTGATTTGTGGATTCTTTGAACTGTTTTCTTCATCTCACTTGAATTAGTTTCTTCTCTAATCTTTATGATTTCTTCCCGTCTTTGTGCTCTGGGTTTCATTTGCTCCTCTTTTTCTAGTTGTAGGAGGTGCAACATTAGGGTGTTTATTTGTTCCTGTTCTGTTTTCCTAATTTGTGATTTCATAACTATGACTTTCCCTCTAAGAACTGCTTTCATCGCATCCCATAAATTCTGGTAAGTTGTGGTTGAATTTTCATTGAATTGTAGATATTATTGAATTTCTTATTTAATTTCTTCTGCGACCTATTGATTGCTGAGTAGGGTGTTGTTTAGTTTCTATGAATTTAGTCGGCTTTTCTGGTTTCTTTTATCATTTATTTCCAGTTTCTTTGCACTGTGGTCAGATAATATGCATGGAATAATTTCTATTTTCTTTCATATACTTATGCATGACCTCTGGACTAGTATGTGGTCTATTTTGGAAAATGACCCGTGTGCAGCTGAAAATAATGTGTATTCAGCTGTGGTTGGGTGGAACACTCTGTATATGTCCATTAGGTCCATTTGTTCTAAGCTCTGGTTCAGTTCTGCTACTTCCTTGCTAATTTTTTGTTTGGTTGACCTATCTTTTTGAGATAAGGGGGTGTTAAGGTCTCCTGTTAAGATTCTGTTCTTAGACATTAGGTTTTTCATGTCCATTAAGATTTGTCATACCTAGTTGGGTGCTCTGTGTTTGGTGCATAGATATTTATGAGTGTTACCTTTTGCTCTTGAATTTTTCCCCTGACCAATATATAGTGGCCTTCTTTGTGTCGTTTGATCATTCTTGCTTTGAGGTTGAGACTGTCTGAGAACAGAATTGCTACTTCTACTTTTTTCTAAGGTGCTGGGGCATGTAGTATTGTTTTCCATCCTTTGACTTTGAGCCTATGAATGTCCTTTTGAGTTAAGTGTATTTCTTGTATGCAGCATATTGTTGGATTTTGTTTCCTAATTCACTGTGACAGTCTATTTCTCTTAATTGGAGAATTGAGTCCATTTACATTGATGGTTATAATTGAAATGTGCTGACTTATGTTTGTCATGATATTTACCTGGTGTTGTTTACTCCTTTTATCCTGTGTTTAATTGTCTGTCCTGTTTAGTGGGTTCCTTCCATTCTCATTCATGGAGTTCTGGTCATTTTGGTCTCTCTCTAGAACATCTTTCAGCAGCCTGTGAAGGGATGGTTTTGTCATCACGAAATTCTTTCATTGTTCTTTGTTGTGGAAGTATTTCACTTCTCCATCAATCTTGAAAGAGAGTTTTGCAGGGTATAATAGCCTGGGCTGGAATTTGTTTTCATGCATAACTTGAAGAACTCTGCTTCATGCTCTCCTTGCCTTCATTGTTTGTGTAGAGAAGTCATCTGTAATTCTGATGGGTTTTCCTTTGAATGTGATCTGCTTCTTCTCTCTAGCAGCTTTCAGTATATTATTTTTGTGTTGGATTTCTGGTATCTTAACTATTATATGTCTTAGTGTGTTTTTACTTGGGTTGAAGTTATTTGGTGTTCTGTATGCTTCAGTGACCTAAATGTTGAGTTGTTTTCTCATATTTGGGAAATTTTCTGTGATTATTTTTCCCCAAATTCTTTTTATGTCATTTGTATTGACTTCTTCATTCTTGTTGATACCAATTATTCTCACAATGTTCATCCTGGTGTCATCTTGCAAGTGATGGATTATTTTTTCCTGCATCCTCATTGTTTTTAATAGATCCTTTCTCATCTTTTCACTAGCCGCACCGGCGTCTTCAAGATCTGAAACTCTGTCTTTGCTTTCACTCAAATGGTTTTGTAGACTTGTGATTGATATTTTTAGTTCTTCTATATCTCTTTGACTCTGTTTCATGTATTCTGTTTCTTTTCTGTATTGCTCATTCCAGGAATCCATCATATTTCTGATCCCCTCTATTTTTTTATCCATGTCTTTTTTAGAGGTAGTTAATTCTTTTTCTGCACTATTCCTTCCAAGTTGGGTTTCCTCTGTATATTTCCTGACTTGTTTCTGTATTTCAGATGCTATGATTTCAAAGAATTCTTTTTTTTTAAAGAATTCTTTTTTGATTTCAGAAATTATTTCTGCTTTGAGTTCCTCATGACCTTTCTGTTGTTGTGTCTTTGCTTCAGATTCTGTTAATTCTTACGTTTCAGCTGGAATAGTGCTCTCTGCACTTGTTCTGGGTGAGCATTGTTTTTCCACCCAATGTTTCTGGAATTGATTCTTTATTTCTGATACTATGTATTCAGATATTTCTTTTTTTAATTTTTGGAATTACTTCTCGTCTGATTTCCTCTACACATTTCTGCTGTTGTTCCTTTGTTGCTGTATCTGTTAATTCATTCATTATAGCTGAGCTAGTGTCCTCTGCCCTTACTGGTGGACTTGAGGTCTGGGATTCTGTTTATCCCCTTGTCTTTGTCATTTTGTGTAGCACTGACCTTTGACCTTTGGTGTAGAGCTTTGGTGCAGCTATAACCTTAACTTGTTATGAGATTCGGGTGCCAGTCTATTAAGTTTGAGATTATTCAGGTATGCCTACCCTGGATCTAGCTGTTGTGTTCACTTCCTTTTTGCTGCAGCTCCTGTGGTTCCCCTCTGTTGGTTCTCTGGTCAGGCGAACATGAACCGAACTGGGATGCAGAGCAAGTAATGAAAATTCCCACTGTCTTGGCTGGCTTTGGGGCGAGGATCCAGAAAATTGCTGGAGTCAGCCCTCCTGTTTCAGGCAGGTCTCTCTCTAGATGGGTGGGCCTGGGCTTTGGTGGGTCTTCTGGGCTCCCAAAAGGATAGTGGATGATCTCATTCACTGGGTAGGCTGTACTGGGTCAGCCACCCTGTGCTGGGTCTGGGTCTACAGGCCTGAACCCAAGAAGGCTAGGAAAGTTCCCTCTGGCACAGTGGGCCTGGAGCCCTCACTCACAGGCCAGGCTGCACTGGGTTTTGGACCATGGGGTGGGACCTGGGATCTCTGTGAAATGTCCCTCCAGCATGGCAGGCTTGGAGTTCTTACTCCAGGCTGACCTGCACTGGGTCTGGGGCTATGGGGTGGGACCGGCAATTGCTGGGAAATGTTTCTCTGGTGCGGTGGGCCTGGAGCTCTCAACGGCCGAGCTGTGCTGGGTCTTGGGCTGCAGGGGGGCAGGGACAGGGAATCTCTGGGAAATGTCTCTCCTCATGGCAGGACTGGAATTCTACACTCACTGAACTTTTATGCCCAGGGAGTTGTGGTAATTCCCACTCACTCAGCAGGCTTTAGGGCAGGAGATCCGGGGATATGCTGGTGAGTGGGCCCTGAGGTTTCAGGCCAGTCACTGGCTTGGAGGGCTTGGGGGCAGGGATCCGGGTAGCGCGCGTGGGAAGAAGCCAATGGCTCTCCCTCAGACTCACTACACACTCACTGATCTGGGAAGACTGGTGAGTCATGCAAATTCCCACTCACTGGGAGAGCTTGGGACGGGATCCAGAAGGCTGCTGGAGTCAGCTGCTGTCTCAGGCCGGTCTCTGGGGTAATGGTTCCTTTTAAAAACTGAAAAAGCAACTTACAAATTGGGAAATATTTCTAATAAACTTTATGAAGTCAAGAATCAAGCATCTGCACCTAGGACACACGCGTAGAGAGAGAAGCACAGAGCATTTGTGTGCTGGCAGTCCTGATGCTCGAGTCCGGGAGACAGAGCCAGGGTGTTCTCTTTAGTTGTGATGGGGAAGGGCCGACAATACTCATGCGGCACGATTTTAAAAGCTGTTTTGGCTGGGCGTGGTGGCGCATGCCTGTAATCCCAGCACTCGGGAGGCTGAGGCAGCGGGATTGTTGTGAGTTCGAGACCAGCCTGAGCTACAAAGTGAGCTTAAGGCCAGCCTGAACTGCAGTGAGACCCTGTCTCAAAAAGACAAAAAAAAAAAAAAAAAAAAAAAAAAAAAAAAAAAAAAAAAAAAAAAAGAAAAGCTGTTTTGAAGCTGTCTCATTGCAATCATTTTTCTCAATAAAATTAAAAAAAAAAAAAAAAAAAGATTTTGAAACCTGGAAACAACCCACGTTCCCAGCCCCGGAGAGGGAGCTGATCAGCCCAGGTCCCTTTGGAGATGGGCTGTCACGTGGCAGCCAGATCCCGTGGCTGTGTACTTAGCTTGTGGGCAGCTCCCAGCGTCACATCAGATGGAAGCCCCACACTATTTGCTACTGTGTAGCAAAGTTGGATACAAAGTGACTCCTGGGACACAGCATGGCCCATGGAGGGGTACCAGTCGGAAGAGGGCCAGGGCCACATGGGCTGTCCCCCTGTGGCTACCAGGAGGGTGTGGGCCCCACAGATGCAGTTGCTGGAAGTCCTAGCCTTGCCCAAGGGATGTGTAGGTGGTTCACATGTGTGCAGATGACTGATCAGGTGACGAACTAGTGAGGGGCTGTGGGGGGACTTCTGGGGGACTTCTGGGCACAGCCATTTCCATCCTCATGGGTCTGTGAGTCTTGGGCCAGAGGGGACCGAGGAGGTAGCATGTCCTTCTGCCTCAATGCTGGGGCTTCCTGGGAGGCCCCAGGGCTACCTTGTGGGGCTGAGTTCTCCGGGTGGCCTCCATCTCAGTGACCCCTGCTGACCGGAGCCTTGCAGGTGAATGCTGGGGCTCTGAAGGCGTCCCTGAGTGGGTGGGCTGCCACTGAAGCCTGGGCCTCGGAGCCTGGAGCAGCCCCATCACCCGTGGGTGACGCAGTTACCAGGTGCACTGCTGGCTGCACTGTGGGGTTACTATGACCCCTTAGCTATCGTGGACTGATTAGGTCTGTGGTCTCCTGACAGAGTGCAGCACAAAGGCTAAATAGAAGAGAAAAGTGGTGGGATTTCAGGGCTCCAGGAGGCTCTGAACCTTCTCAGAGTCTAAGCTCTCGGGGGACTGAGACCAAGCACTTCCTTGGTGGCCTGAACTTATTCACTTATCAGAACTAAGGCAGGAATACTGAAGAAGGGTGAAGCTCACTCAGGGACCCTGACAAGTAAGGTACTCTGCAGCTCAGGAGAGCCGCACTGCCTCTGGGAAGGTCTCTGCCCGGGAGTGAGGCCTGTGGCCGCAGCCTTCATCTAGCCAGTGGGGTGGAGCCAGCCATCCTCAGCTGTGGCCTTGCCCTATCCTTTGCCTCACCGGTCACTCCAGGCCTCAGTGGTGACTCACAGAGGTCCCTTGACTGAGTCTGCTGCCTATCCCCAGACAAGGGGCCCTGCTCTCTGGCAAGTTCAGGTAAATGTGAAAAGCGAGTCAGTTGATCTAAGTCCTGCTCAGTGCTGTAGTGCTCTCTATCTCGGCCCTGAAGCCTGGGTAGGGGACAGTCACGTGGCCACCTTTGTAAAATAGTGTCTGCCCTGGCACGAGGCAAGGGTGAGGTGAGCCCCATGCTACGTGCTGAGCTCCTGCACAGAGACACAAAAGTGAAATGAAAAGGTAAAAGTAAGTCAGCAGATTCGGCCATCACCCACAGAATTACTGCGTGTGCGTGCGTGCGTGCGTGCGTGTGTGTGTGTGTGTGTGTGTGTGTCATACTATAAAAGTAGACAGTAAGACAGCAGGCCGTGAGGACCAGACTGGCCCAGGCAGGCTGGGAGGAAGAAGGGAAGCGTACTGAGCAGCACAGGGTGCGGGCAGAGGAAAGACACTCTCTGTGCCTTGGACTTTATTAGGAAAAATACATATTTTATTATATGTATTTACAAGGATGGTGGCACCTTTAAAACAATTAAATGCATGGTAGCTAAAGCAACAGAAAAAATAAATTTCCGTCCAATTAAGAGGAAGTAAAAAAAGACCTCAAAGGGAGGAATTACATGCAGAGGTCAGAGTGAGCGGGGAGGCAGGAGTGCTCGCGGGCCTGCCAGTCATCGCAGTGCGTGCAGGTGTGTCTGCTTACCTGCTCGGCTGGGCCTGCCGCACTGGAGGCCCGGCCAAATCCTGAGGTCACTGCACAGCTGGCAGAGGACTGGGAGTGCCCAGCAGGGGCCGGACCCAAGGTGCAGGGGACTACTGGCCACCAGCCAGCTGCACCCAGAGACTTTGGTGCTGGCCTTTGGGGCCGGGTCTCATTTTGATTATGAAAGGTGGCATTCTGCAGGCCATCTTTTGTGACAAGGAGACAGCAGTGGTGCTCTTGGAGGGGACATGTGAAGTGGGGGAGGTGAGCACTGAGTAGACAGCCAGGCCTGACCGCAAGCTTCAGAGCTGTCTGCAGTATCGCAGGGTGGTGGGCTGGGCTGAGGCTCCACCTCCCTCCTCTCTCGGGAACACAGCCCAGTGCCTCCCAGTGGCTCCACCGTGTTCACAGGGCTGCCGTCCATGTATCCTCCAGGGGCCCAGGTACCTGGCGTTTTCAGTGGGGGACCAGGGGCTACATTTGAACTCAGCACACAGTACCGGCAAGGAGTGGAGACGCCGCAGGTCCTGTGCACAAGTGCCTGGTAGCTTCTGGGTGCTGGGGCTCTCGCTGCCCCTTGATTGTCTCTAAAAGCAGCCGAGGAGAGCAGGCCTGGCCTGGGAGCTGAGGGACACTCTAGCGCCGGGGCTGGGCTGAGGCAGTGCAGCGTGATGAGTCCCAGCGTTGGAGATCACAGCATCAGAGGACCACAACGTCACCACTCGGAACTTCTGCAGTAATACTGGTGATCATCCCACTGATTTTCCAAGAAAAAACGGTCTCTAATTTCACTAATGAGAACATGAAGGACATTAAGAAATCTTCAAAACAGGTGGCTGCTTATGTGACTAGAGCGGGGCAAGCTGTGAAGGGCCCGGTACACTACACATGGTGGTCTTTCACTGAAAACCCATCCTCCTTGCCCAAATCCTCCTTTTACAGAGAAAAGCAGTCCCCTGGAGGGTGTGTGTGTGTGTGTGTGTGTGTGTGTGAGAGAGAGAGAGAGAGAGAGAGAGAGAGAGAGAGAGAGAGAGAGCAAATGCGGAAAGCGAGCTGCCTGTGCAGGCCACCCCAATAGTGGCCCAGATGTCACTAACCCCAGTGACTCTCTTCTCCTCAGACAGAAAGCCCGCCCTTGAGACACTGTGGGTTTTTCTCTGTGGTCCCTCAGGGCCATGCAACAATGGCCCAAGTGGGAATCTGAGATTGAGTCTCCTAACTTTCTGGAGAAAGGAAGCGTGAGTGAGCACGTAGCCTACTGGTGGGAGCAGGGAGCCCCCTTGCAGGTGGGCTCAGTGGCCCTCTGTGCCCGCCAGCAGCTCAGAGGAAGAGAAGCAGCAGGCTTCCTTGGGCTGCTGCGGGAATTACTGCTTCTAGTAAACTTGTTACTAAGAAGCAAATTTGAAGACTATGTGATAGCTGGTTCAAACTGGCTACAAGCAGTCCTAAAAAGGCGGTGGTCAGAACTCTTGTCCAAAACAGAAGTTATAAATGATAGAGATATTCAGGATTTAAGACAATAGTTAAGTAGATTGTGAGAGCAGAAGAACCTTCTTACTTAGGCTGCCGGGTATACTGGGAATATAGCTAAGGACACGGATGTTTCTTCATTACAGTTGTGTTGGGAGATTCCTTCTATTAAAGAATGTTTGGTTATTTATTTTATAATTAAAAAATCTTATTTATTTATTTGGTACAGGGTCTCACTATGCAGCTAGGACTCATAGTGATCCTCCTGTCTCAGCCTCCTCAGCCCTGGGATTACCAGTGTGTACCACCACACCTGGTCACAGTGGCCAGTTCAGCATGCCTAGGGTGGGGCCAGTAGGGCATGCAGAGCCAAGGATTGAACCCTGGTCCCTGCACTTGCCATGCAGGTGCTTAGACCACCGAGCCATCTCCCTGGTCAACATTTGCTTATTTTGCAACATCCCTGGACTATATAATTTCCAACTCTGAACTATGGAAGAAATCAGAACGATCCTTTTCTTTTACAAATCCATCCGTGAAACCCTAACAGTCGACTCCATGCTGCAGTGGAGAAATGTCCGAAAGAAGCAGCTTCGACTTCAGCGAAGGAAGGGTTCACCTTAAAGGCTGTCCCTTTGCTGTAGTTGGGGCTCGTGGGTACTTAAGGACATTGTTCCAGAGCTGCGGGGTCTTAATGCAGCCCTGCATTAGAGGAAATTTATACTATGGGAAAAACAAGGCAGGACTCACTTCAAGGAGCACAGGGAACAGTCATGGATGTGTGTGTGTGTGTGTGTGTGTGTGTTATATAAAAAAGAAAAACACCTATGTGCAGAGGATTTCAAACTTTAAAATATGATAGTAAGTGATCAGTATTAAAACTGTTGTAGACCTTAAGATACTATGTAAATAAAATCCTTAATTATTAATAAGCCAATGTATTATGATGTTAGTATCTTCTTGCTTTTTAAATAAATTAGAGCCAGCAATACTTGTGGCATGACAAAATCATGGGATTAAATCAGGGGTTTGCATTCACGTAGAATATTTTTGTTAAAACATCTTCCACACTATCTTTGATATGTGAGAATATTGTTGACATCTCATTTTTTGCCAGACTTTTCATGTTGTGTCTGTAGTGTGATTACCATACAAATTAAAAGGTGAACATATATTTTATGAATTTTAACTGCAGATGTCCATGGAGTTGGATAATTTATATTCCTTTTTACTGTATAGATCTCTTAATATTTTCCATATATATGTATCTCTAAAACTCCACTTGAGTAAATTCACTGAACCTTAAAAAACTAATGACAAATGAAAGCAGCCAGCAGGACTGAGGCTGCAGGCAGGGCCTGGAGGTGGTGGGTGTGGCAGCCTCCCTTGAGCACGGTGCTGGAGCTGGAGGACAGGACCGGGCGGCTGGAGCTCCGGTCTTTCCTTCTCAGTGTGGGCAGAGGTGCAGCCCAGTGGCCCAACCAGCTTCTGGAGGCAGGCCGAGGAGAGCACACCCAGCACACACAAGGAGCCTCGCAGTGTGCGGTTCTGGCTTCCACAGCTCTGGGCGGGCAGGGTGAGCTGCTGTGTGAGCCGCTGGCTGCGGGCAGGGTGCAGCCAACCCTCCAGGGTCTCCAGGGAGCAGGGCTTGCTGAGGGAGGCTTCCTGAGTAGGCTGGCTGGGGCAGGCCGTGCTGAAGTCAGGAGCCCCCAAAGGCTGTCCTCTGAGGTCATTTGTGCTTCACTCTCAGGGGCTTTCTTAGCCCCATGGCCACAGCAGGAAGCTGGAGCAGGGAGCCAGCTGCAGAGCTGGGCTGGTGTGGAGTGAGCTTCTTTGGTGGGAAGGGTGCCTGGCACTTCCAGGTCCTCTGGGGAGCTGGTGCTGCTCTCTGCCCGAGAGCATCTTTGCAGTGAGGTGGGGTTCTGCAGCTCCCTGGCTTTGTAGCCGCAGCCCGGCTCCCTGGGCAGCTCAGACAGCAGAGGCCCAGTTCTGGAGGCCGGGGGTTGAGCAGAAGGGGTGGGTAGGGCTGACCTGCCAGTGGATCAGGATCTGTTCTGCAGCTTCTGGTGTGAGCCACATGTGTCCCCATCTCTGTCTCCTTTCCTACACCCCCTTCTCCCCATGAGCCTGTCTGTGTCTGAGTCCCAGTGTCTCTTCATAAGGACATCTGACCCACTGAACTAGGGGTGTGAGCTGCACCCTAATAGCTTCTGTTAAGCTTAGTGTGTCTCCAGTGATGGTTTCCATGGGGCCTGCAACTCCAGCTTCAGCGTCCGAGTTTAAGGAACACAGGGTGGTCCCAGGCACCTGTGCAGGGCTGAGACACCTGGCAGGGACCTCACCAGGACAATGAGAACAGGACACGGAGCCCAGATGTGTGGCACTCTGGCCACCTGTCTCCTCTGCAGGCCACACCCAGGGCTGTCCAAGAATGACACAGAAGCCAGGGTCCTAGGTGCTGGCCAGGCTGTGGCTTCCTGCAGGAGCCCTGGAAGGGGCCAGGGATGGGCCTGGGGGGCAGAAGTGGTGAGTCCTTCAGAGTGGAGAGAGGACAGGTAGATCGAGCCAGTGGGGAGGTTGGACTGAGGCTCAGATATGCCCTGGGTCCCTGGAAGCTGCTATGGATGTTCCAAGGGGTCAGAGGCACCTCGCTGTCCTGCACTGTCCATCGTGATGTCCCCTTCCAGGCACAAGTCCCTTTGCTTCCTGTCACAGCCCAGTTCTTCGTCATTGCCAAGGTGCTTTCAGTTTTAAGTAAAAGGAACTTAGGGGGACTATACTTTTTATCAGAAAATGTCTGGTAAAAAATCCACAAGAAAGGGCCAGAGAGATAGTTCAGTAGAGTAAATGCTTGCCTAGCAAGCACAGGGTCCTGCATTCAATCCCTGGTACTGGAAAAAAAAAAAAAAAGCCAAAGAAAATGGTTTCTTTTTTGATTTTTTTTTTTTTTTTTTTTTTTTTTGAGACAGAGTCTCATATGTGTTCAGGCTGGGCTTACACTATGTAACCCAGGCTGGTCCCAAACTCACCGAGTTCCTCCTGTCTCAGCCTCCCAAGTGTTGGGATGACAGGTGTGCACCACCATGCCCAGCTCAGGAAGAGACATTTTTCCCAAATCGCTAAAGTGCTGCAGGCTAAGCCCACTGAACACTACGTGGTAGCCAGCACCTCTCTTCTTACCTGCAAAAGCTGGCTGCAGGCGCCTTTTTTGGACAATACTTTGCCTTCGCCATATTTTTTATTATATTCAAATAGATGCCTCTTTTGGTTTTTTCTGCAGAAAAACTTTCCTTCTGCTTTGAATGATGCCTGAGGCTCCTGTGGTGTCAGAAGTGAAGCTTTGCCATCAGACCCTTTGCCTCTTAGCCGGGTCATCGTCTCGCTTTTCCTTACATAGATTTCACCTTGTGCCACGGCTCCTCTCATGCTGTCTTTCAACACCTGACCTGCTGGTGTTGAAAGGAAGCAAAACGCCTGCCTCACAAGGAGTGTACGAATATGATTGCCCTGCATTATAAAAGTGAATATTGCCTTACAAATTAAGCTCTGAGAAAATAATTCCAACCTTCTATTTACCTGGGGCTTGTTTAGGTGTCAGTGTGAGAGATCGACCTGTCTCGGTGTTTTTGTGAATGGTTAATTAGACTAATTATATTGATTGAAGTAATTCCTCCCTTTTCCTATCGATTTGAAATATCATCTTTCTCCTAGCCTGCCTGTTCCTGGCTTGCTCTCCCATCCTGAGGTTAATGCCACATCTTTTCAGTAATGGTGGCTTTGCCAGAGGCTCCTGCCCTGTGCAGCAGGGGTACCTCGGCTCTGCCTCCCTGGGAGAGAGCCCTGGGGGACAGCACTCTTCCAGGCCAGCCCAGTGGCTTTGCCCTCTGTGCCCCAGGCAGGGCTGTGAGCCTCCACCTCAGCTCCCACACTTGTGCGTGGCTCCCCTTTCCTTCCCCCAGAAGGCGCTGCCTGACCTTGGCCCCCTTGGGACCAGCTCTCTCCTGGGCCCTCGCACAACTCACTGCTACACATGGATACACCTAGAGCACCCTGCCGTACCCTGGCCCTGGGCATGAGACGAGCATGCGCTGAGGGCTTTGCTATGGTGGGTGACAGAGCTGGCCTCTCCACACTCCTTCTCAGTGCCATGCCTCCCCTTCCACCTCATCCTCAAGCTGTCTCTTCATTCTTGCTGTCCCCTGCTGGATGTCCCCTTCTGGGACCCCTCCAGCCCACCCTTCCTGGTGACCAACCATCCTCAGCAGAGCCATCAAGAAGCTGCCGGTGGAGCAGAGCAGTGAGCATCACAGAGGCCTCAGCGTCCGTGTCTCCAGGTGTCCTGTGCTGGACCCCTTACTCCAGAGGTGGTGGCACCAGGAAGTGCGGAGGCCATGGGGAGGGGCCCCCCGGTGAAGATAGAGGGAGCTAGGAGCACACCCGGGAGGGCACCGCCCCTGCCAGCTGGTCTGGGACAAGCTGGCCTCGACCTTGGACTGCCAGGTAGATGCTGGGCTTGTACACTCCCAGTCTGTGGTACTGCAGCCCGAACGCCTCAGAGCAAGCAAGCGCCATGAGCGGCTGCAGACACCCTGGATGCCGCCCTGGTTCTGGGCCCCCTGAACGGGGCAACAGGAAAATGCAGGAAAGGAACCTGTCACTGATGCAAGGGCTGGAAAGTCCTGGACCCAGTGCGGAGGCCTCTCACCCAGTCCACTTGGGGCCTTCTCACTTGGTGGCTTTTTCCCTTGGTTGGGGCAGAGTATTTGGCACCTTAAAACACACACACACACACACACACACACACACACACACACACACATACAGAGGCATTTTCTCTTGTTTGGGATCAATACACAATTTAGTTCTATTATCCCAAATACATCCTCACATCAACTTGATTGGTGCTTCATTTCCAGCTCTGTCTTCCTGGGGCTGTCAGGAGCAGGCTCTGTCCATGGCTGGGTTTGCTGTTTGGAGCAGAGCTTGGAGGCCACGGCCAGCCACTGCCCTGTGGAGTCCCCACCCTGTGTCTCAGCCTGCCTGTTCCTTCCTGCTGTGGCCAGGGCTGAACGGCCAGGTCGTCCTCAGGAGTGACCACAGCTGGGGTGGTCCTGAGGGCAGGGAGGTGCAAGGGCCCTGTGTGAGTGCGGCAGGATGGGGCTCTCTCTTGGAGACAAGAGGAGCGGCTGGTGGTCATGTTCTGGTGGGGAGGAATCCCGGTTCTGCAGCTCACTGGTGCGTGGCCTGTAGTGAGGACCCCAGCACCTACCGCTGCTGTCTGAAGCCTGAGATCAACAGGCGACGCTGCCAGTCACCAGGAAGACTCACCCAGCCTGCCATGGTGGTGAGTGTCGGGAGACGCACCAGTCAGGCGGCAGAGGGAGGAGGTTGCTGGAGTTCCAGACCAGCCTGGGGCGCACAGCAAGACCACCGCTTCACAAAAAGGAAGAAAGAAAACAAGGAGCGTTTTGTACACAGTATCGCTCAGCGAGTGTGCCTGGGGCGATGCCCTGGCCTCTCTCCTCCCTTCTTTCTTGGGGAGAGAATTCTGATTGCTGTCAGGCAGGCACGATGACCAGGTCAGAAACTCGGGCCGCTGCTCAGCATTTCCTCCAGATGAGGTGATCACCGGCCAAAGCCAGGACTGGCAGGGAGCAGTTCCAGACCCCTGTCTGAGGCCCTTTAGGCCAGCAAGCCTACGTGATGTGGTTTTAGGACAACAGGAGAAAAACTTGTTTTGTCAATTACAGCGGCTTTCCTGATGGACACAGTACCCAGTACCCCGGGGGTGGTGGTGGCTAAAATGGGCCCCTCTGCAGTTAGGGCCTGAACAGGGATTGGCCTCACTTTCCAGGAAAGCAGGGCACTGCCGGGTCTGGGCTGCTCCGATCTGCGTTGCCTGGAGCTTGCCTGTGGCCGGCTCCCTCGCAGCTCACAGGAAACCCCAGCAGCAGTGCGAGCTCAGGGACCCTCAGGGACTTGGGGAGCAGGGCTTTGCGATGCTCGCATGCACTTGTGGCCACAGCTCACCGCCTGGTTGGGGATCCCGTGGGCCTGCCACGTGTCTGGCCGCTCGCCCTTCCTGATTGGCTCTCTGTGCCTCTTCCTGGTTCCTCATGGCCTTTGCTGCCCCTGTGCCCTCTACTGGAGAGACCCTCCTTCCTGTCCCACAGTCCTGTCTGCGGGGGCAGCTTGGAATGAAGTGCCTCTGCCACACCTAGATCCCGCTGCTGGGCCCTCCTGTCGAAGGCCATGTGGCTTTCCCGCGCAGCGCCCTCTGCTCTGGCATCGCTTAGAGGAGCCTGCAGCTCCTCGTGGCCGCCTTGGCCACACTACGCTCTCTCACTTACTCTCCCTGCAGGGCGTGCAGAAGTCCAGGGCCACCCGGCCCAACGGCGCGCTCAGCCCACCCTTTGGCTTACCTGGCTAATGAAATGCGCAGCACAACGCCGAGGAACCGACTCCCCCACCCGTGCTATACTTTAATAGAGCCAGTCTTCCACGGCGTGCTTTAATACTGTGAGAAGCAAATCAAAATTAATGAGATTACCTCCTTTGAAATGTTATATATAATTAACCTCAAATTAAGGACAATATGCGTTTGAATTTACCAATCAGTAACACCTTGTGATTGCTGAAATACAGAGGTAAATGGGAAGTGTTGACACCAACCTACCAATTGAACTCACTTGTAAATATCTCAAGGTGAAGGGCCCTGGGGACCCCTGGGGTTGTCCTCAGCTGAAGCAGTGAAGGGGGCAGTGGAGGTTCTGGGCAGGGATTGGCCACAGCAATCTCACGTTGGGGGTCCAGCTGTGGCCGTGGGGACGACCTCGGGGCTCCGCTTCCTTCCCAGGTTCTGCCTTCTCAGAGGCTGTTTTCGGGGGGGCTGTGGGTCAGGGGCACCTCACCCTGTCGCGACCTGGCTGACAAGTGCCTGTTCGCTCCTTTAATGTCCCCTCAGTGTCGAGCAGCACAGCGACTGTGAGCCTCGGGCATCCAGAACCGCCTTAGCGGGTTACTGTTTAGGGTTTCCTGATTAAACAAGCAGTCCGCTCCTGTCCTACAGGGCAGCCACAGGTGGTGAGGAGGAGGAGGAAGCCTCCTCACATGTCATGGGGCTGCACATTTGCAGATTTCGGGAGTCCCATTGCTCCATTCTTATAAGAGCACAGAAGGAGGCTGAGGTCAGGTCTCTAATTTGATTACTGAGGAAACAGAGGCCCAGGAGTCGAAAGTCTTTGCCCGGGACTCCTTCACTGCGAAGGTGTGCAGCACAGACGTGCCATTGGGCTGGCTAATCTGGGCCTCCCTGCTGGGCTGGAGAAGACCCGGAGGTGGTGTCCTCTGGCAGACTCTGGACCGTTACCCAGCATCCCTGGCCTGTCCGTGTGGCTCCTCAGCTGCTGCGGGCTCTTGAAGTCCTCAGCCAGCGCCGGTCCTAAACCACCCTCAGCACAGAGGCGGGGTATCCTGCACGCTCATTGCAGCTGCCCTCTCCGCTCTTGCCCATAGCAGGCCATGTCTGCCCTTCTTCATCTCCTGTCCCTGTTGCTTTTTGACCCTACATCCGTGAGTGATTGCCTCTCAAGCTCTTGCTCCTGGACCCCTGTGCCCAGCCCAGCCTGGGCACCTTGGTGGTGCACAGATGGCTTGGGTAGTGTCCCCAAAGTCACCAGGTGAAGGTGTCAGGAAATAGGGTGCATGGGGTGCAGGTAGATGAGCTCACACTGGAGCTAGGATGAGCCCCAACCCTGCCAGGCACAAAACCATGTGACAACACGAGCTAAAGTAGAGCTGGTGCTGCCACAAGAAGCCAAGGGACACTTGTGCACATCGTTACCGTCGCTTCTGCCCACTGTCTTACACACCCTCACCCCATGGCAAGTACGTTGTGCCTGGAGGGCCGGCAGCCCTGGGCTGCACTGCTGTGCTTTCTGGGCAGCCAGCTCCAGGGTCTCCCGGAGGCTTGCCCTTGCTGCTTCTGCATCAGGAGGTACCTTTCCCCTATCAAGCCTTTTCCATCGCTATGGGTTGTGTCTGCAGGTCCCCACGAGGCCTCATGCTGTCCTAAGGGGACCTCCGCAGAGGTGGCTGGATGTAGAATGAGTGAAGCTAGAGCCAGCTCGTGGCGCCACATGAAGAGCAGGGAGCTGGGATTAAGGACACGAGTGCTGTCAAAGAGCCGGGGCTGCCCTCGCTGCTGTGCTACCTGCTGCCCCCACAGCCCGCCTCCGCTCTGCCATGCCTGTCTGCTGTGCCACCTGCCTTGGGTCAGTGATTATGGACCGAAACCTCTACACGCTGGCAGCTGAATCAGCCTTTCCCCTTTCCCTTTGGGCGCTGGGTAGTTTGTCTCAGCAGTGAGAGAAAGGTAACAAGACACCGCGTCGCAGGTCGGCTTCTGAGCATCTCCATCCTTGCAGTGCACCATCTCCAAGCACAGCCGAATCCCCCTCCCCCACGTAGCATTCAGTGTTGAAGGGCTGCCTGGCTGCATTCGGGTAGCTCGTGCTGAAGAAGCAGATGGGCCCCGTTCATTAGGAATGTGCCATGCGTCTGTCAGACTTTGGAATGTCCAAACCTCACTAATTTGGACAAACCATTCCAGTTCAGACCAGCAATCATCTGCCAAGCCCTAATTCTGCCAAGCGCAGCACCAGAGATTGGGACTTGGAGCTAATTCTCATTCGTAGGGAGTGAGGCAGGAGATACACCGATGGAATTGGATGAGCTTTATTTTCTTTAATTTAACAACTTGCTTGTATGCATCCAGTGCTTTTCAGAACACAGGCGAAAACAAGGAAGAAAGCAAAAAGGAAAGAGCAATCACCCTGAAGCCTTCTACCTGGAAGCCATCATTTTGTGGCTGCAGGGTCCAATGCACGTGCGGGTGGGGACCTGGCTTTCCAGGTCACTTGGCAACTCGTCTCCTCGTTGGCGTCTTTGTTGTCATTGTTTGGTCATGAGGAGGCCAGATCCACATCACCTTAAGTGGCTGAGTTAGAGTGTTAAGCTGTCTGTTTTCATTTTAATTTACTTAATCAGTCTCCTATTGTAGGATATTTATGCTTTTCTATGTGCTAAAATACCGTCATTATTTTGAAATGTAAATTCATTTTAAATTACAAAATTATTACCTGGCATGGAAACACTGCACATAGAGCAGGAAGTGGTACACAGAAACCAGTCACCTTTCCCCTTACCCCGGTCTTTAGAACCAACAGCTGCGAGCCTAGAATGCCTCCTAAGGAATTGTTCATGCGTCCATAGCGCATGTGTGTGTGTGCATACACCTCTGTGTGTGCATCAACCACTTTTCGTAGCTAGCACCAAATTATGATTATTATTTTTTGGTATTTTAGGGAAAGGTCTACAGGGTGTTCAGGATCTCACTACTAGATAGGACTTGTAGTGATCTGCCTGTTTACAGCCTCCCGAGAGCTGGGATTGTAGGCACCCGCCACCACACCCAGTCTCATTTGCCATCTCAGCACACCCCGGGGCAGGGCCGGCTCGGCAAGCCCGGGGAAGGAGCCCCTGGCTCTTGCACCTGTTTGCAGGCAGTTTAATCCCCTGAGCTGTTTGGCCTGCCCTTCTTCTGCTAGCTTGAATGGTAACTGGACCCACTTGGATCACAGCTACAGTGCTGTCTAAAAGCCTATGTGGATAGACTTAGGGATGGGCTCCCTTAGGGACCCTGAGTAAGCAGGACACTCTGGGGCTCTCTTCTCAAAGAAAAATCTTTCACAGATCATGTGTGAGTCTCTGATAGGTAGGGTCCAGCCAGTCCCTGAGGTGCCCCCAAAGAAGGTTCCCCATTGCCCAGCAAAGCACTCAGTTTCTATGTAGGAACACTAATCTATTCAGCAACCACATCTTCTCTAACCTGTGCTTCACATAGCTTCATTTAAGGCCAAATGGTGAGTTTTAAGTCTTTCAACTCAGTCTTTTGTTCTTGACTCTCACTGTAGACTGGCCTAAAAGTAGCCAGAAAAACCCAAGCCTTGGCCTGAGCATTGGGCTGTCTTTACATTTCCTGTACTGGTCCATTAATCTGCTGTCCTTAAACTAGTCTCATACAAAGTCTTAGGACACAGGCAGAATGTAAACAAATTCTTTGCCAGACTGTGATGCGAATGGCCCCTAGTCCGCCTCTTGGTAGAGTGCTTGCTCACTGCTGCAGCCCGTAGGCTCGCCTGCACAGCCGTATTTCCAACCTCACTCGTCTTCTGAGTCCAGCCAGAATCAGCCTCGATGCAGGCTTACAGCATTCTGGGTTTCTCTAGCCTGGTAGGAAGCTCTCCTAAACTCTTGCGGTCTAGCCCCAAAGGCTTGTGAGCCACGTGGGCACCTGTAGTTATAGCAGTGCCCTACTTGTCAGCATCCATCTCCTGTGTTAGTCTTTCTGGTGCTGGGACGATACTTGATACCTTCCACTTAAGGTGGTCTGTGTCCTGAGGCCTAGGCTCTGGCTGCTTGGCTCCAAGGCAGGAATACAGAGACAGAAGACCTTGTGAGGAAAGCTACTGCCACTCACCTTCTACCCACCCATTGGTCCTCCTACCCATTGGTCTGCCCACTCATCTGTCTGCCCACTAATCAGTCTGCCCACCCACCTGTCCACCCACCCACCTGTCTGCCCATCCATTGGTCCGTCCACCCATTGGTCCACCCACCCACTGGTCCGCCCACCCACCGGTCCGCCCACCCATCAGTGCCCACCCACCGGCCCGTCCACCTATCCGTCCATTAGAAGACACTTCCATTTCTGCCTTCCCCCACATGTTGTATTCCTTTCAACATCCACTACTTTGAAGTGTATGCTGAAGTCACCCCAAATTTGGCTGGGGGAGGCCTGTCACTGCCCCTGTGTCCTCTGACACAGCCATTTCTCTGGTCCCTCCTTCTGAGTCCAGAACATTGGGGTGGCCCCCTGCAGCTCCAGGGCCTTGATGCTGTGCTGACCACTGACTTAGAGCTTTTCAGTGCAGGCCCAGGAAGCAGGTTTCTCTGAGAGGACCTGCACAGGCTCTTGTGCTAGCCTCTCCAGCTCAAAGGGAGAGGCACAAGTGCTCACCTCTGACCATGTGACACCTTCGCTCTCGTACTTGCTTTTCTTTTCTCTTATGCTAATCGCCTGTTTTTCTAATGATATTGACATACATATTTGCTTTGTCTGCTTCAAAATGACAATAGAAAAAAATGGCAGTAATAGTGGTGCTATTAGGTGTGATTTCTGAAATAGTTGTCCTTTTCTTTTTTTTTGTCTCTAGTTTATATCTAACCAGGGCAATCTGTACCTCATCCATTTCAATGGCTTCAGGAATTACTGTTAAATATTTAAGATGTAGGGTTGGCCAATGGCTCAGTGGGTTAAAGTGTGCTTATGCAGACACAGGGACTGGGGTGCAGTGCCAGCTCTGCCCCCGGGGTGCACTGGCAAAAGAGAGTGGGCACAGTAGTGCACACCTGTGACCCCCGTGCTCGGGAGGCTGAAAACAGGAGGATTGCTATGAGTCCAATCTCTGTAGTGAGACCTTATACACCTTGTATAAATACATTTTTTTAAAAAAAATTATATGTAATGGGATGATCCTGTCTTAGAGGGGGAGGGCAAGGGGAGAGCTAAAGGAGAGAGAACATGTGTTAAATAATTTGAATCACGAAATAATTCTCCTAGTACTGAACACCAACTGGCACACAGTCCAGTTCTTTATTTCATTTTGCCTTTGCCTTTGTGGGATTGCTTTTTAATTTGGCTTTAATTGATATTGTAAGTTCTACGTAAACTATTTCTTCCTGCCCCTTGTAATGGCTGCGTGCTGCTCCTCTACGTGCGTGTGGGGTGCATAGCCTTCTTCCCATCAGCCCCCACACAGTGAGCATCTCCACTGTCTCCGGCTTCATTTTCCATCTTAATGCTGCGGTGGTTATGTGTGTATACCTGCAGGCATAAGCACTTAAGACAACAGAACTGTTACAATGCAGCATCTTCCTGTAGGAAATGATGCTTGAGAAAAACACGTTAGGAGCCGGCAGACATTAGCCTGGTGGGTAGGAGGGCAAGGGCGGTTCCGGGCAGAGGGGCAGCGGCCGATGGGCACCTGCTGGTGCTGAACAGAGGTGTGGTGGGGATGGTGCCATGCAGCTGGATGCAGGGGAGCACCTCAGCGTCTCGACCTCTGTCCCTCTGAGGGAGCAGGTGTCGAGGGGTTCCTGCAGGTAGTAAGGGTGCTGCCTTCAGCAGAGCTGCTCTAGTGACATGATGAACAGACCCAGAGAGACTCAAGACTTGCGAAGCCACCCGGAGGCCTTTGGAGCTGTCCCAGGAGAGGCAGAGAGGGGCAGCAATGGATGGGAGTGAGGGGAGAGGGACAGAGATACAGGAAGGGCTGTGTTAATCAGCTTGCCAGAACCAAGCGCCAGGAGTTAAAGGCAGAGAGGTTCGACTTGGCTCCTGGGTCAGAGGATTCAGGCGGTGCCTGCCTGGTTCCAGCAGAAAGGACAGGATAGGGGGGCCTGTTGCAGCACAGAAGCTTGGCCACAGTGACTTGAACCTGGGACAGAGGAACAGAACCAGTGAGTAGCGGGCCGGGGAGCAGGTGTAACGCATGCAGCTGCACCTCTGTGGCTGTAGGTACACCTAGATATGTCCCTGTGGGCGACTCTTATTCCAGTCAGGCTGGCAGCTAAGCTTCACTGTGAGAGAGTGGGAAAGAATCTAAACCAGCAGAGTCAGGTGTTCAGTTCTCAGGCCTGACCATGTGTCCATGGGGACAGGACAGAGAGGAGCGGGTGCAGACACCTCCGCAGTTGTCTTAGGGCAAGGCTCCCCATGTTCTCCCACATCTGCTCTGGCATGAAGTGTGAACCTCATGCAGGGCCAGGGGTGATGGCCATGTGGGGGCACACCAGTGCCGATGCCATCTTTGAGGGGGTTTGAGGGCTGTGGGGGGCAGGGGGCTGGTGCCGAGCTTCTTCCCCCGAGAGCAGAGAGGATGAGGCACAGCCAGGCTGGGATGAGTTGGGGTCTGGAGGCCACCCAGGGAGAAACTTCCTTTCCTGGGTGTCTGGGAAGTGCAGGGGGAAGGGCCTGAGCAGCCTTGGGTAAGCATGTCGCCTCCAGGGAAGACAGATGCCAACCTTGCCTGCCTCTGACCTGGGGCTCAGCAGTGAGGGGGGAGACAGTGACACTGTGTGCTTGCCACCATATCCCTTCTCTCCCATGCCTCTCCCTGGAACTCACCTGACTCCTGTGATGTGGAGACCGGAGTGTGGGGCCATGAGACCAGGAGGTGAGAGGGGAGGTTGGGGCTTCTGAGCTGAGAACTGCCATAGACAGAGACCTGCTCAGTAGACCTTGGGGCTTTTCCAGCTGAGCTTGGCCACCTGGAAGAGAAGAGTGCTCATGTGAGTCTGCATGTGTGTGTGTATGCGTGCGTGTATCTGTCTGATCCAGGGTAAACCTAAGAACTTTCTTATTACAGACCAAGTCAGGTCATGAAGAGTTCTTAATGGGTAAGGGTCACCTGTCACTAGCGCCTTTGGTTTCCAGATTACTTCTAACAATTTGGTGTCAGTTTGTTTCCCCATTTCCTGATTCCGGGTTAAGAAGGGAGTCTGCAGTGGGGAGGGCTTGGCTGTGGAGGCTGCTTTGCCAAGCGCATTCTGGGTGAGTGTTAGTTCACCTCTGAATTAACTTAAACACTGAATTAGTGGAGTCTAAAAATTGTAATTTACATCTCCACATCCATTTAGCTCATTGAAGGCATGACTTACCTCTTCCTCAGAGCAAGCCCAGAGAGGAACGCGGACACCGTCACTGTCTGCATGAGGGGTGAAGGTCCAGGGCGCGGCCAGGACATGCCGGGGCCGGTGCAGAGCTTGGCACCAGGGAAGCACACATTGGCCCCTACAGATGGCATATGATGTTCAGGCAATTGTTTATTATGATTTAAGAGGCAGGGAATTACATAGCATATGGTCAATAGGAGCTATTTGCTGCTTTTGTGAGCCATTTTTCATATCATTAATTTTTTGCATGTGTTTCATTAATTTTCAGGGTAATCTATATTCCCCCTTCCTGTGAAATACATCACTGCAGACTTGGACGTCTTCTCCATGAAGCCAGGGAAGGTTGTGCTATCTATTGTTATGATCTGACTCATTGTCCAAGAATAGAAGGCACATAAAATTCATTCAGAATAAGAGTCCAAGCAATCATCCATCTTCTGTCCATTGATCCATTGATCTACCTACATGCCCACCCATCTATCCATCCTTTCACCCTTCTACACATCCATCCACCCATCCATTCATCCATCCACTCATGTGTCCACCCACCCACCTGTCCACTTGTCCATTCATCCATCCACCTATCTACCCATCCACCCACTCATCCACACATCCATCCATCCATCCATCATCCACCCATCATCCACCCATCTATCCACTCATCCATCCATCCATTCATCCATCCACCTATCTACTCATCCACCCACTCATCCACACATCCATCCATCCATCCATCCATCCATCCACCCATCCATCCACTCATTCACCCATCACCCACCCACCCATCAATCATCAATCGGTCCATCTGATGATCCTTCCATGATCCATACACCCATGAATCCATCACTCATTTGCTCGCAACTAACTGACTTCCTACAGTGTGCTGGAGTCTGGGAGAGCACAGGGCACCTAGAAGCAGGGATGTAGCCCCATCCTTGGTGAGCTCACAGCAAGGACAGCAGCCAAGCTGATCAACTGTAATTCCTGCTAAGTGCTCCAGCAGAGGTTGGTCCAAAGTGTTTTTGGGAACCCAGGGGAAGGGGTACCAGATGCACTGGCTGAGTTGCCTCTTTTTCCGTGAAGGGGAAATGGACCATCAATCTTGGCAGGGGCAGAGGCATGATGTTTGATGAGGGAGAGCTCTTCCCACTCTGAGGAACAGGATATGAACAATAAAGGAGATGCAAGAGCCACTTAGTGCTGAGTGGGACAGAGCACAGCAGGCCTGAGTGACGTCTTCGAGGGCGAGGGTGAGCAGAGGACGTGGCCTGCATTAGATGAAGCTCGCCATGCTGTCTCTGGCATCCCCTCCCTGGCCCTGTGCTTCCCAACCCTCTCCTGCTGCTCCAGTGAATACCCACTGGTATGTGTCTGACCATCTATCATCAGGTACCACGTGTGCGCAGAAGGGTCTGCTGTGCACACATGCTCACTTCTTTTCCACCTGGACCGCTATCCCTGGATCCCAGAATGCAGCTCAGGCCCCTCCTGGCACCAGTGCCAGCATGATGTTGCCTGATCTCTCTCGCTGTACCTCACGCTCCCTAGAGTGTCCTTCCTCAGCCACCTCTCAGAACATGTCACCACAGCATCCCAGGCTGCCCTGCATGGTTCAATCAGCAAACAGATCGTAGGTACCAAGGAGGAAACACTCGGCTTTGCATGGCTTGCATGCTGGTGGGCATGGTGGTCATGTACAAGAACAAATGAGGTACAAAGTGTCTGTGGGACACAGGGTTCCAGGAAGAGAGACAGTGTGGCGTGTGGGGTGTGGCACTGAGCATTTTAAGGGGGCAGGACATGGCACAGAAGTGCAAGAGCTGATGCAGGTGTGAGGACACTGTTATCCCAGAGCATGAGCTGGAGGTGCTGCACAGCCCCCCACACCTGGACACTGCTCATGGCCCAGAGCCCAGGTCTTCGTGCACAGGGACCTGTGGTGGCAACATGGTCGCGGCTTAGGTTCTTCCCTTTCATGGAAAGTGAGGGTCACAGAGTTTGCTGCCTTCAGAGCACGGGGATCTCAGGGGGAGGAGAGGCACCAGGGCTGCCGTCCCCTGAAGGAAGGAGGGTGAGGCCCATGTGGGTGTGTGAGTCAGGCTTGGCAGCGGTTACACGTGTGTGTGAGTGCCAGGTTAGGGGCAGCCGGATGGTCAGTGCTGTGGCACCTTAGCACACAGCTGTTGGGACACTAGGGTCCCAGAGCAGGAGGAGGGCATGGACAGCTCACCGTCCAGTGTGGAGGGGAGGAGCAGGAGCCACCAGCGAGACAGAGTCATGGGAAATGTGCATGCTGGCATGAGCTGTGGCATAGCATGAGGGCGGGGCCACACAGTCGGCAGCACAGAGGTCCAGAGGCACCTGCCAGGTGTACAGGCCTGGGGAGAGAGCCTGAAGGAGGGGCAGGGTGGGAAGAAGCAGACACGGGAGTGTGACAGCCCTCATGTGCACAGGGAGGCCATGGTGTCCTCAGTCAGGGCTGACGGCGAGGACCCAGGAGCTGGGCTCGATGACAAGGCTGGGGTCATGTGGATGCCCCCTTCCTGGGAACGTGCGCTGTTCCCAGGACAGGGTCGGTGCTGTGACCGACGGATGCGGAAGACCAATTCCCCTGCCCACCACTGCCCGCCTGCACTTGCTTCTAGGCTCCAGCCTCCACCTACCTCCTGTTCTCCTAGAGGAAGCCACAGGGATTTGGCAGGCCAAGATCCCCCAGTCCGCAGGTGGCCACCATGACAGATAGGAAGCAGGCTGATTCTGGTTGCTTATTTGATGAATGTGAAGCGGGACTCAGTAAGATATCCTTCAAATTATCCTGTCAAAATGATCCTGACCTGGGATGGTGATGAAAGGGCATCTAGGAGGAAGGATCAGTGTTTGCACGAAGCAGTGGCCCCACCTCTGTGGGCTGGCCTAGAGGGCAAGAGCTCCCTGGCACATGCAGCTTGGCCAGAACCCTGTCTATAGTCTGAAACCTAGGCTCACGGCTTCTTGGTGCCCAAAAACATGGAAACGAGGCCAGGACCCTGTTGCGCCAGCTGTGAGAAGCATCGGGTGCTACGGGATCCTCTGCTGGGGGCGAGGTCAGCTTAGTGCTGGGGCCAGGGCCAGCACAATGTGCGCAGAACCCCGAGCCTGCACACTCCCTTCACTGCGCTCTGCACCACCTCATCTCCTGCCTAGGCCCCTAATCTGAGGGACGGAAACCCCAGCTCACAATCTGGTCTGCAAATGGCAGCAGACCTGGAGGGTGGAAGACGAGGGTGATTCAGGTCAGCAGGTCTGTGTGGAGGCCCAGCGAGCCTCTGAGGCAGGAGGCTGAGTCATCTCCACCATCAGATACGCCCAGAACAAGGAAAACCTGTTCTTGGCACGGAGACCCCAGGCTGTCAGTTACTCTTTTCCTGCTGCTGGGACAAAACACCTGACACCCAGAATTAAGGAAGGAAAGGTTTATTTAGCTCAGTTTGTGGAGCTTCCAGTCCATACCCGGCTGGCTCCAAATCAGACATGCACACGGCAAAAGGCAGCTGTTCATGGTGGCAGAAAACAGCAAAACAGCAAGGGCAGAATGGAGGAGCAGCGGCTGCAGAAGCAGAGAAGGCAGCGGCAGGCTCTCCCTTCCTGGTACTCAGGAAGGCTGTCCGTGGTGCAGCACTCACACCTATAATCCCAGCAGCACTGACCCAGGATCCCAGCACTGGATCACAAATTAATCACAAACTCTAGAAGCCGCCCCATGACTACATGAGACTGTGGAGAGTGGGAGTGGGGGGAGGAGTGGGGGGGACCTAGCCACAGCACCGTCCACCCAAGACCAAACACTTAGGATCACTGTCAGGGTTCAGATCTAGAATGGATGTCCCTGAGGTCTCGTGCGCTCAGAGATGGGGCTTTGGAAGGCTACTGCCTGAGGGGGCTGTGCCCCCGGGTCCACCATTGATGAGTTTGTGTTGGATGTGCCGTTAGAGGATGGGGCCTGAGTGAAAGGTGCCGGTCACTGGTGAGGGCGGGCAGATCCTCCTGTCTCACTTCTCCTCCCTCTGCTGCCTGGCCACCATGCTCTGGGCAGCTGTCCTCCGCCAGGCCCTCTGCTGTGCTGCTTCTGACTCTGAGCAGCCGCCCGGGACTGAGCCTATTGAACGCTGGAGCCAGGCAGCCTTCCCACACCCCCGAGCAGTGAGTGCTGGTCTGCTGCCCCAGGGGCAGGCAAGTGACCGCGGACAGTGCATGGATGGGCGCCACACGGCTTGCCCTGGCGCTCCACAACGTGCCTGCAGTGGCTCCTGTCACTCGGCCCATCTATGTGGAGCTGCAGGCGGTGGCTCACACCCTTGTGTGGTCCGACGACACCACGTGGGCAGTGCTCTGTGTCCCGGAGGAAGCATCCCCACAGACGCGGCCAGCTGGCCAGCCCGAGATCTGCGGCCGAGCCCCACCTCAGCACGGCTGGCTGTGCTGTCCTCACCACAGCTGCAGAGCGCAGCCCACGTGCCCATCTGTCCCCTCCCCCCAGGGCTGGGCCGCTCTGTGAACACCGTGCATGCAGGTTTGCATGTGGGTGCACCTGCGTGAAGTTGCCCAGAACAGATGCGCGGCTTGCTGTGGCCTGAATGCTGGTGGTAGAGGAGGGCAGGCGGGTGGCTCACTCTGCTAGGACGGAAGCATGAGCATGAGTTTGGGTAGAGAGCAAGGTCCAGAGACTGGGAGGTGGGGCTGGTCGTGTAAGGAGGGGCTCCCCAGGGTGTCATAGGAACCGCAGAGTGACCAGAGGGCTCCCACGTGGGCAAGAGGAGGGAGCCAGTCGGGGGGCCAGCAAGGAGGAGAGGGCAGAGGGGCAGAGAAGCTGCATCTGTGGGGTTGAGACTGACTTCAAGACAGAGGCAGAGGGAGCTGGGGCGGCCGGAGCAGCCTGGTGTCTTGCAGGGGAGGGGTGATTGGGACAGCCCGTGCTCCTGGTGTTGGGTGGGTGAGGGTGGTGTGTTGTGGGACAGGACTCTACGCTCCGGGGTGTGGAGTCTGAGGAATAGTGGGACCTTCAGGTGGGCCCAGTGGGTGGCAGAGCTGCACTGCGAGGACCTCACAGACAGCAGGAAGGGTGCCATCGTGCACCTGGAGTGCCTGACCTTCGAGAATGAGCTGTGAGGCGAGCCAGGTTGTGGGCTGGAGGCGACACTGGTCACCAGGGGGATAGGAGGAGTGAGGGAGTCAGGAGCTGGGTAGCACAGGAAGGGCTCTCAGTCTTGCAGTGGTGTTTGAGGTCAGGGACAGGGCTCTCCCACAAGGCCTGCCCCCCAGCTGGCATTGCCACTGAGCAAAGCACCACAGGCGAGCCTGGAAAAAGGGTGGGGAGAGGCTCTGTGTGTGACTCTCGAGGGGTGCACTCGCTTTGCATGTCCTTAGCCTTGGGGACCGGGAAGCAGGTGCAGCTGCAGGAGCTGCGGCAGCCACCATAGAGCCTGAGTTAGAGCCACACGTTGGTGGCTTGACTCAGGAAGACAGAAGGGACCTGGAGCCTGGTGACGTAGACTCACCGTGAGCTCTGAAGCACTGGCTGGACCCTTGCATGAAAATAGATGAAAGGCTTATCTTATGTAGGGCTCTGATGCTGTGTCTGTGGGTATTTTTAGTCACTCCGTATCTTAACAAATACAAGGACTTGACACAGCTGTCAGGAATTCGAGTGTATAATGGCATAACTATGGGCTGCGGCAATACATCTGAAATTGCTGGTTTATTTTTAATACAAAGGAAGTATCAGCTCACATAGTGCACAAGTCTAGCATAGAATTTCCAGTGTGGGCCTGGGGAGATAGCTCAGTGGTCCCTACGAGTGGAAGTACCTGGGCTCGATACCCTGTACCACATGCCCTGTTGGCCTGGAACCCCAAGCGTGCTGTCCAGTCATGACACTGGGCATGGTGGCACACACCTGTAATCCCTGAACTGGGGAGGCTGAGACAGAAGGGTCTCCATGAGTCTGAGCTGCATAGCAGAACCCTGTACCAGGTAAATACATAAAATTTTAAAAAAGCATTTCCAGTGTGGTTGAACTGGGGCCCCAGCTAGTGCCGTGGGTTCGTGGTGATGGATGCCTGCGCCCCCTCTCCAGAAGTGAAGTTCTGTTTCTCCTTCCCCAGGGAGCAGCTGGCTATGTAGACATGCAGTGCAGGGCAGGCAGACAGAGCAGCAGCCAAGTCACACTGGGGAGCCCCGTGGCTCCCACTCATTCAAGCACTGTGGCCACCGTCACCCATGCTGTTGTGGGCACCAGGGGCCTTGCAATGTGGTCCCATCTCCCACTGTCCATCTCCACACCCCTGGCCAGGTGATGATGGATAAAGCAACAGGCCAGCCCAGAGAGAATCGATGGTTGAGCAGGAGGGGACCAGGACAGGTCTGAACAGGTAATGGCCCTGAGAAGCATTCTGCAGCGTTTGTGGCTGGTACCCCTGAAGGCTGTTACGGTCACCAGAGCTCAGAAACACCAAGAGCAACATCCAGCAGAGCACTCCTGAAGACTCAGCAACCCCAGATAGCAGGCAGAGCCTGGGGCGGGAGAGGGAGTGGGCAGGAGCTGAGCATGTGCCTTCTTCTATTTGATACTGGGGACTGAACCCAGGGCCTTTGCACTGAGCTTCACTCTCGGCCATTTTATCTTTAATTTGGTGTCAGGATCTTGCTAAGCACTGAGCTGCCCAGGCTGAGTTCCTGCCTGGGATCCACCTGCCTCAGCCTCCTAGAGTGCTTGGACCACAGGTGTGCGCTACCTGGATCCAGGTGTCTTGCTGGTCCTAATGCCCCTTGGCTCCCACTTGGGTCTGGCTCTGCGGAGCTGAGTGTTGTGTCCACTGCCCTGAACACACGCAGGAGCAGCAGGAGGTGGCAGGGACCGGGCCATCTTGGGCCTCCAAAATTACATTTTCCAACTCACAGACGTGTTCAGTGCAGATTCACATGAGCTGCTGGTAACACGCATGGGGTGGTTCCTCCCATCAGAAGCTGTCATGAAAATGACATGGTTGAGTCATGTTGAAAAACGTCATCTCCCACCAGGAAGCACTGCCAGATTCCAGGTGAGCATGCAGCAGCTGCCTGACACTCCCTGTGCAGCAGCTGTCTCAGAGGAAGCCAGAGACTCGGGCCCAGGTGCGCACAGGGTATCCGAGAGCACCTGGAAAGCTCAGTCCTGCAGTGAGTCCACCACTTTTCTTTACTGGTGCCACAAACTGCACCTGGCTTCGAGGGGCCCAGATGTGGTCCCCTAGCTGAGCTCAGGCTCCCTGGCTGGCTTCATGGCTGCTCACAATTCCACCTGGTGGCCTCTGTCCTTGCGGTCTTCTCCATCTTCACAGGCAGCCACGTGACGCCGTGCTATTGCATGAGTCGCTAACCCTCTGCATTTGGATTTGGCGATGGCAGAAGTTTCTACCATGTGCTCCTCAATGGGTCCCCCCTGCTCTGCGGATGAGATGGGCAGCACCTGGCAGCCTTCACTCAGGGGCACATCCTCCTGCTGTCCAGGCTGTGGCCTTCACTGTCCCATGACCGGTGTCCATCTTTGTGGCTGGACCAGATATGTCTGGGAAGTTTGGCTCCCTCTCTGTCCATGTGTCCAAGCCCTGCCATGTACAGCAGTCACCGTTCCCCAGGGACCCTGTGAGGCCGAGGGCCTGGTGCTCTCCCCACCATGCAGCCCCGTGTGGGCCCCGAGGAGGTATGGCTGTCTCCCCTCTGTGGTGCTCTTACGAAGTTGGTGTCACAGCCCAAGGACTTGGGTGTACATGCCCATTAGGGCTGTCATGGATTCGCTGGCCGGAAGAAATCACCACCCCTGGGCTCCCGGTGTCTTTTGGGCTCAGCAGTAAGAGATGCGCCCTTGCAGGAGGCCAGCAGCATGCCAAGGAGCCTGCCCAGGGCGGGTCTTCACACCTGCATGGACATTGCGCCCATGACTCCCCTGCCGGGTCCAGAGTCTCCTCCTCGCCGCTTCTGTGCTCCCTGGATCTGCCTGCTTCTTCCTTTCCTGCTTGAATTGAGGACTTCTTGTGGCCCAGGGACGGGGGCTGACACATGGTGACCTTGCTCTACCTGGGTGACTGCTGTGGGAGCCAGCGGGCATCTCCTCTCTCCACGGGAGGGACCGATGGCCCAGGGTCAATCATGGGAGGGGCGTGGCCACTGGGCCATGCTGGGAGCAGCCACCTGCTTGCAGGCCGGGTGACATGTGACGTGGTCCAGCTGTGGTCGCTCCCTTCGCAGCTCCTGCAGAGCCTCAGGAGTGGACACCAGCCTGGTGCCTTTAGCCCTGCTGTGTGTCTGTACATGCATGCCTCAGCCTACACTAGAAAAGAAGAAAAGGAGGCAGTATGGTGCTCATGCTGCCCTGGATTCCAGCCCTGTGCACCCCTTATGCAGCAATTCCAGCTGCCATTGCCCTCAGCACTGGCCTGGACCCTAACCTTGTCACTGGCTGCCACCAACCTGATACACCGGGAAAGGGACTGGTTATCAGCACCCCAGCGAGAGCCATTCATGTCCAGGCAACCTCGGGGTGGCCATCCCATCACCACACAGAGGACCCCTAGGTGTGATGAAGAGCCTCTTCCTCCTGCTTTCACACCACTTCCTTAATCGTTTTATGAGAAAACTGGTTTATGCGGACTGCAGTGTATCCCTCACCTTGTCCTGGCTCAGACAGTGCAAGCTTCCCAGCAGCCCTGCGCGACCCCAGCCCACATCGCCGGCCTCCCACCTGCTTGGGTGCTCTGAGCACAGAGGCCTTGGTTAAACCTGCAAGGATCTGAGAACTTACTTCTCTTGCCCTCTGGTCCTGACACGCTCTCACCCCTGTTAGAGAAACACAGCAAAAAAGATCCCGAGACCACGTCCCCCCCACAACAGGACCTCAGAGCTAGGCCCTGGGGAAGCTGTTGGCTCAGTGCCAAGCCTGGAAGACGCCCATGTGCTCGGGCCCTAGGGCTCTGCAGTGCACGTGTCTGTCCTCTGCGTGAGAGCTGTCACTCCCGGGCAGGCTGACCACCTGGGGCCCCACGGGGCAGGCCGTCACCTTCCCTGGCACTGTGCTCCTGCCTCAGCTTCCTGGAAGCCCTCAGGACTGATGTGTGACCAGAGGGCGCAAGCTTGCTTTTGAAATATCACACACTGGGGAGTGGCTATCAGAGACCCTTTATCTTTCTACAGTGCTGCAGCCTACCTTCAGATTTCAGAGAGTTTTTAGTGGCGCTGACTAATTAGGGACCTCGTCCCCACTGCATGTGCTGCAGGTGGGTCCATCTCCCTCCAAATGTCCTGGGCTGCCCTGGCCACTTTCGCCTCTGGCTCACACAAGCCCCAGCGGAGCCCTGGCGTCCCCAGCCCCAGCCCCTGGCAGCTGTCATCAGACCTCTCCGTCCACCCACTCCGTTCTGCCCGTGTGGACCCACTCTGACATCCCATGTGAATATAAAGTGTGGGAAATATTTTTATTCCCTGGCGCTCTTTCTCCTATCTATCTTTATTTAATTCCCAGAATGTGTTATGCTGTGTGTGTTCTCAGCTTATGTTTTTACATTTAGAATCGTTTCGCCTGTTTCCTACAGGGATAAGGCACTTTGGGCCGACTTCAATTTTCTAATTCTGAGTTTGGAAATGAAACTTTGGACAAAAGCAGAGCTTGTCTGAGGCCTGTCGGTGCCCCTGGCAGTGCCAAGGAGTCTGAATCTAATGAGGGGGCTGTTGCAGATGCTGCTTTTTGGTCCAGGTTTTGTGTGTGCCGGGGACTGCACATGTGACCGGTGGTGGTGGTGGTGGTGGAGGGTGTGTGTGTGTGCAGGGCGTGTGTGCAGTGGCACTGACTGATCCCCCACTCTGATTCACAGCCCCTCCTTGCCTACCCAGCTCTGTGGGGCAGAGCCCGCTCCTCTTCGCACCTGGGCTCCCCGTGCCTCTGCCCTGTGCCCACCACCTGCAGGGCTCCTGCCACCTGCTTGGGCTACAGAACTGGCAGACAGCCGAGGGTGCTCTGCTGGCCACTACCATGTTGTTATAGGGTGAGCCTGGGATGGAGCGGATGGAAGTGGTGACGGTGCCGGGTGTGGGGTGGGCGCGGGGCTTCCTGCCCTCCCCAGGTGTTGTGTGCCATCCCCGCAGCACCAGAATCTCTTGCTCCCATTTTTAGCCAAGGACACCTGGTTGCAGTGTGGTCCCGTGCTCTGTAGCAGGGCTGTGCAGGCTCCATCCCATGCAGCTGACCACTTGCATCTCTTGCTTGCCACCTCCTCCCCCACCCCTTCCCAGCCTGGGCCACCAGGCCTGCGCTGAGCTCACATTTTCCATTCTGCACATCAGTCAGGTCACAAGGTCATGCAGCATTTGTTTTTCTGTGCTTCATCATTCCTGCCCCAAGTGAGGTGGTTTCCTTGTTTACGGCTGAGTAGTACTCCACCACGACTTGCTAGCACCCATGTTTCTCCATTCATCTAGCCCTCCCAAGACCGACCTGTGCCCCTTTAGGGCTCGTTCTTAGGCCCACATTGACACACCAGCCACCCAAGTGCCTGGCATTTAGGCATCTTCACCCCCTGCCGCTGTGGTCAGCACTACAGCAGGCAGCAGCGTTAGTGGTGCGAGTCTGTCCTAATGAAGGTGCCAGTTCATTTCCTTGACCCACAGATGAGCCCCACCTGTGCCTCTTGGGGCCTCCAGCTTCCCAGGCCTGCATTCTGCGTGTGCCCACCACGTGGGCAGGGTGGCCCACTCCCTGCGCTGGCTGCACTTGCTATCACCCTATTTCTCAGTGGAGGCTTCCTAGTGGCTGCTCTGTGGCTTGAGTCTCTGTGGCCCCCACCACAGCAGGTGAGGTGATGCGTGTGGGCTCCTGGCCACCCACCTGCGTACTTCCTGGGACACTCGCCCAACAGTGCCAATACATGCAACTTCTGTCAGACCAAAAGGAAAATGAGGAAGAAAGACGTCTTATGCAGCACAGGCTCCAGCCCAGCTCCCACCCTGCAGGTCACTTCCTCAGCCCTGTCCTGGTCCCCTACCCAGGGGCCAGATCTGAGCCACTGGGTAAGCATGGGCACAGGTGCAGTGCAAAGGGCCATCACGAACACAAGGTGTGCCCACCTCTCAGGGAACCCAAGTGTTTCCTGAGCTGTGCTGGGGACCAGGGACCCAGACCAAGTACCTGTTTTTAATATGCTCCAGGCAGACATTTCTAGAGTGTTCTTTTGATGAATACACCTGCTGTAAACCAAGCCCCTGCCTGGAGTGAGCGGTTTTCCATACAGAGGGGAAGACGCGCATTTCCCACCCTCCTCCCCCAGGCGCGGGTCAGCTCTAGAATCGACACTGAGCCTGGGATCCCTTCCATCCCTAGGCGCCTGGTGCCAAATGCTCCCACCAGCCCCTGCGCTCCAGAGATTGATAGTGTGGCTCCGGGTGAGATTCCTGGGTGGCCGCCAGCGGGCTCCTCTCTCGGCTCACGGGGGAAGGCCAGCGGGGAATATCCAGCTGCAAATAAGTCACCTTGATAGACCACTCGCCCAAGCAATTTTTTAGAAAGTTTCTCAACCCAGCCCTCCCTGGTCTCCTGTAATGATTTTGCTCTCTTGGCAAGATAGCTTCATCCTACATCCTGCAAGTGATCCTGGGCAGTTGTTTTCTCTGAGTTTCTCTTAAATTCCAGTTGGTGGGAGAAGGCAGATGGAAGGTCACCTGCCTGGCGGGAAAGTGATCCAGGCACACTGAGCAGGGATGGGGAGGGCCCTGATCCTGTGAAGCCCTGTGTCCCTTGTTACTCTTTTCTACAGGGCAGCCTCAAGATGTGTGGTTGTCCCTGTCACTTTGTCACTCCCCTGAAGGTGTCCTGGGGCTCAGCCACCTTCCTCTGCAGAGAATTCCGGCCCTATGTGGCACCTGTAGTGGCAGCTGGGACCTGGGGACCCCTGCAGCCACTGCAGCTCGGCCTCACCAAAGCCAGCAGCCGAGACGGTGCACACTGCAGACTGTGCTGCTCCTGGCTGCGTGGCTGGCACCACACCCTGACCAGGAGGCTCCAGGGCTGAGATGGGGCATGGACGCCACACCAAAGCATGGTGGGGGCCCAGGTGTCACGAGAGCCCTGTCAGCGGGGTGGGCGGGATGTCCCGCAGCTCTCTCCTGCCTCCTGGAGCCTGCTCTTTTCATCCTGCTGGCTTCCACACTTCTCCTGCAGCCCAGTCACAGTGCCGTGTGGGCAGAAGCTGTCTAGAGGGGCCGTGGAGCTGGAGGGCTATGTTCAGGGCTTTCCTGGCACTGGGAAAAGATACAGGAGAGGGCAGAGCCTGGGCCCAGGGCCTCCAGGGATAATCTGGACCCAGCTTCAGACTGGCCTGGGAGAGGCCCAGACCCCAGATGAGCCACTTGTACCAGTGGTCCCCAGGGAGGTTGGACTCAGGAGAACTGCCCGTGTGTCCCTGGGGATGACTGGAACAAGTGAGGGGCGGGCTGGTCCCCCACGTTCTGGATACCTGCCAGGCACAAATGACAGGGCTCACCTGGCTGCCTACAGCGAAGACCCCAGTTTTCTTTCGAGGTCTTAGCCTGGGCTACTTTATGTATGGCACAGATCCTCTGTCTTTGCAGCTGTTTCCCCAAAACAGTTGGAGCAAGTGGTCCCAAGACATTTCTCCTGTGCACACCACCCATAAGGGGACCTCGCTCAGCCTTTGCTGTCCCCACGCTGCAGGAATGAGGAGTTTGCCACTGTGACATGGATACTGCCTGGCTCCTCCAGCCCACGTCGGCTGTGCATGGAAAGGTGCCAGTGTCCTTGTGCTAATGTCACACTGTGGCAGGTAGTGGGAACCATTCACACTTGACTTTGGCTCCGCAGTTTCCAGAGCACAGGAGGGGTGTGTGACTTCCCCCTCCACGGCAGTGACCTCGACAGAGCCAGCAGAACTGTGGGATGCTGCAGGGCTCCCCCACATTGTCCTGGGTCACTGGAGACTGACAAATCCTTGCTGGTGGCCATCTCAGTGCTGATGCCCACATGCTTGCTGCCTATCGGGCCCTGGCACCGGTGTTTGGATCTCTGTCCTATGACTCCTACAATGACCTTGAAAGAGAAGCCAGGAGCCTAGCCACAGGTGAGCAGGACAATGTCCTCCAAGGCCCAGAGCATGGCCTCCCCAGCTCACACAGAGCACGGTCACACAGGGCCCTGCCAGGTCCCAAGCTCACACTTCCAGGCAGCACCCGCCTGCCAACCGTTCGGAGCGATCTCGTGATGCGTCAGGCTGGTGCATGGCGGGATGCAAACAGTTCGAGCCATCTGCTCCTAAATCTGTCCTTGTCAGTTTCCATTAGCTCTCTGCGCTCACTTCCTGTTCCCTTGACAGAGCAGCAGTGGGCGCTGGCCAAGGCCCTGGTTGCTAGGCCCTCCTCCGGCACAGCGCCAGGGAAGCTCTGTGTGCGCAGTAGGCCAGTGTGTCCGGGTGGACCAGGCCCTGGGGCTGAGTGACAGAGGCACAAGAGTGGAGAGGCTGGGTGGGTCCAGCTGAGGAAGGAGCCCTGCGATGAATGGATGGATGGTTGGAGGATGGATGGATGGATGGATGGATGGATAGATAGATAGATAGATAGATAGATTGTTAGGTACTGGCCCATGTGACCATGGAGCTGGGGGACCAAAATCTGCCCTGAGCACCCTGGCAGCCAGGATAGCCAGGGTTGTGGGCTCTGGCTACGCGGCAAGACCTGCTGGGGCAGGCTGCAGGCTGCGGGCAGGGCAGCCCGCTCACTCGGATCCGTGGACGGAAGACTTTCGGCTCCTCCTTTTGTTCTTGCCAGCTCTCCAGGGCATTCCTCTTGACTGGCACCTGGACTGGGTTAGGGGACCCCTGGAGAGGCGACTGGGACACAGGAACACTGACTTCACGTGTGGCTCATCCCACCAATGACTGCAGGGCTTGGGGGGTCAGGAGGTGGGCCAGGTTGCAGGTGGGGCCAGGGGGAGGGAGCCTGGGGTTTTGCATCTGCTGCGGCTCCTGCTTCACAGCCCTGCCCCTGCTCTCTGCTTTGGGAGGCTGTGGACGAAGCATCTGCTCTCCAGCCCACCCCTTCACCATGCTGTTTCTGTGAGTGACATCAACCTCTCTTGCTCTAGGTTGAGGGTGTCAGGACTTCTGCTCCAGCAGTGACACTCTGACCACAACAGGTGGACTGGAAGAGGCCACTCACCACAGGGCTGGCCACCCACTTTGTTCTATCCCTTGACTGGTTCATCCACCCAGAAACTCAGACACGGGCAGAAGGTGACACATGACGTTGAGCGTCACTGCCCTAGTCCATCTGGACTGCTAAGACCAAGTAGCACTGTGGCTTAGAAACAGGAATTGATTTCTGAAGTTCTAGGGCAGGCCCCAGTCCCCAGGGGACTTGCTGTCCCACTCTGTAGCGGGTGGAGCCCAGGACACGGCTGGGAGCTCTACAGTGCCCAGGCCGACCCTGCCACAGAGCCCCAGCCCCTGATGTCCACAGGTACCCACAAATCTCCCGTGATGGAGGAAGAGCTTGGGTCTGGGAGCAGACTGCACTGGCTGAGGTGGCTGCTGGCGCTGGGACGATGCCTGCTGTCACGGCAATTTTTGTGCATTACTATTTTGTACTGAAAGTGCATTATCTTTATAATGGAAATACACATCATTTCAAAAATTACAGGAGGATGGAATCACTGTTCCATGCCCAGGGGAACTTTTCCCTCCTGGCTCTAAGACCATTGCATCTCTAAGATGGCAGAGGGGGTTGGCAGCCCCTGGCAGGGCACAGCCTCATCCCCTGGAGATTCAGGACCTGATGGTGACCTGAGCCGTTTTTCGCACGCCCTGGAGGTCCTCCCACAGCTCTGGAGGCCGCGTGATGGCAGAAACTGCGCTCCACCCTGGTCTGCTGTGGTGTGCAGAGCTGGGGACCTTCTGTCCTGGGCCCCCTCGGTGGCTTGGTGAGGAGCCTCCCCTCTCGCCAGGCCCCGGGGCATTTGGTGCCTCCAGGAGGGGGGAGCTGGGGAAGCGTCTGTAGCTCTAAGAGGCTTCTGCTCGCGACTCTCCAGGTCCTTGCGGAACACTTGTACAGGTGAGGCTCTGAGTGAAGCTGTGTCACCGAGGAAGAGAGGCCTGCAGCGCCCTCCTTTACTATTCCCCAGGGTCCTCTGTGCTGGGGGCTGCTCCCTTCCTGGTTCCCATGGTTACGCTGCAACTGACAGCCCATGTGAGTGTAAGACTCTGACGCTTAGCCTCAGGGCTACAAGGCCTCAGATACTCCGCCCCCAACAAGGTGGGCTTTGACTGGTGCCTCTGCAGCCCACCCTGCCAGGACGGGGGAGCCAGAAAGGGTTGTCTCCAACAGAGAGAGAGAGAGAGAGAGAGAGAGAGAGAGAGAGAGAGAGAGAGAGAGAGAGAGAGAGAGAGAGATGAAGCTCCAGAGCTGTCCCACCCCTTGCTGAGCCACTGCTCAGCCTTATAGACGGCTGCCCTCCCTGTCCACCCCCAGGGAACCTGGACATTGTCTCAGAGAGGCTATCTGAGGCCCTGTGCCTCGCCTTCCCAGCATTTGGCCACTGGCCCAGTGGGAGCTCCCCTCCTGCAGAGCTGCCTGCGGGTGGTCTTCTGGAGGGTAGGGGAGCGCGGCTGGGTCCCACGTGGGGGAACATGGACCTCACATGTCTTATATACCCACACACCTCCCGCGTCTTTTTTTTTCTTAAAGACTGTATTGTTTGGAGTAGTTTTAGGTTCACTGTGGACTTGAGTGTAAGGCAGAGCTGTCACACCACCAGCCGTCCTGGTCTGCACACACATGGCCCCCACCCTAATTCACCCACATCGGTGGTGCATCCTGACCAACCCACATGGACCATCTTTGCCAGCAGAGTCCATGGCCTACGCCGGGTCACTCGCTGCTGTGTGCCCGTGGGTCTGACAGAGGCACAGTGACACGTTCCACCATACCTTCTGCTCCCGAAGTCCCCGGCATTCCGCCCTCTGCCACCCCAGGCCCTCAGCACCCACAGTCTGCTGTCACTGTCCGCTGCAGGGTGTCCTGCACGGATGTACACAGCCCATCCAACCCGGCTCCTTGCCCTCGGCCATAGGTACTGTGGGCTCCTCCGTGCCTTCGGGGCCAGACAGCTTGCTTCAAAGCTGCTGCAGTGCACTAGGGTGGGGAAGAGTTTGTTCAGTCACCCACCATGGCTGGCTGGGCTCTTCCCGCGTTCTCACAGTTATGTGTGGAGCTGCTGCAGTATCTGTGCTGACTTTCTTGTAGACGTAAGTTTGCAGTTAGTGAGGGTGAAACACAAAGAGTGCAACTGCCGGAGTGTGCAGCGCGGCTGTGTGGGCCAGGGTCCCTCGGCTCTAGACTCTGCACATGCTGTGCCCTTGTGGCCCTGCACCTCACCCAAAGCAACACTGGCCTTGCTTAACCCTGGGCGCAGTGGGGCTGGTGCAGCATGCAGTGTGGGGCATTGGACCCTGGCCCCTGCACTTGCCTAAGCAGGAGCCTAATCCACTGAGCTATCTTGCTGGCCCTGGAGTGGATATTTTATAACTCAGGCAAGGTGCAGGTATTTCTCATTGTCAATCAATAATTTATAGTTGTATTGCTCAGTACCAAGGCGTGCGAAAGGTGGTGAATGTGTTTTCTTAAGGGGCCAATCACAAATAAGGTCGTAAGTGCTGCAGAAGTCGTCATGTGAAACAGGTGGTGTGAGCGATCCTAACAGGAAGAGAGCCCCTGCACATCCGAGGGACGGCACGTGTGGGTGCGTGTAGATGTGTGTGCACGCCAACAGGTGTCTTACCAAATACGTCACATATCAATGCATTGAGAAATAAATTTGTTTGGGTTCTAAATAAATATATCTGCCCATTATGGGAGAACTATTATTTTTCAACAAAGTGTCCATATTCCTTAATAAAAGCACTTTGATACGGGGGAGCAGGGGACTGCTGGGGACGACCACGGAGTTCCAGACTTCATTTCTAGATGGCGATGACCACATGGTACGTAGTCATGACAGGTAGTGCCCAACGCTGGGAAGTCCCAGGGGTTTCCTTTGCCTTTTCTTCTCTTTTTTGTTCATGTTGAAATGTAGATGGGATGGTTGGAGCAGCCGTCACCCCCGTGGGCACAGCGGGAAGAGCCTCGACAACTGCCAGGGGCTCCCCAGCGTTGGGGCCCTCACACGAGCCTGTCCCTCATGCAGGAGAAGCAGTGTCCCCCACTACTTCTGTCACTGTGTGTGGTGCCAGTTTTGTCTCATACCTGCAGGAGAACAGCTCACTAATTGTCTTAGTCAACACAGGCTGCTATGACCAAGTCCCCCTCACATGGAGGCTGAGCATGGAAACTCATTTCTGACAATCCTGGGGGCTGGAATTCCATGGTGGGGTCGGTGGGGCTGGCCCCGGTGTGGCTTCTCTTCTTGGCCTGCAGATGGGCTCGCATGGCCAGTGGCTCTGCTCCTTGCTGCTCCTCCTCAAGAGCTGGGTCGCCAATGGGAGATGCGTACTCTCTGAACCCACCCTAAGCACCCCGAAAGCCTCACCCCACCGCTTCCACCATGGAGGTTGGGGCCCCTATAGATGAACAGAGAGGGCCATGCACATCCCATCCACAGCCCTCTGGGTGGGGAGGTCATTGACAGCATGGCGCTGGGCACTTTGGGACAGCAGTCTCTGTATCCGCGTGCTTGACCAGATGGGACGATGTGGTGGGACCCACAGAGGGGGCATCCTGGATGCTGGTAGGATGGCCTGTGAAGCCCAGAAGAGACGGGGGCAGGTGGAGTTTCCTCACAGTGGGACCTCTCGTGGGCTGAGAAGAGCACGCTTCCTCGGACTGGGAAGCAGCAGCAGCAAGTGCACACCTTCCTCCTGTCAGCAGCAGACAGCTTCCTCCTGGAGCCTCTCGGCTATGAGACAACCTGGGGACGCTCCTTTCTCCAGGCCTTCAGGAGCAGGGCCTCTCAGCATTTCCCACTGGCATTCGGAAGTGGGCAGTGCCTGTCGTGCAGGACCCAGAACGCTTGGAGACTCTGTCATTTGGGAGTCAAGTCAGAACAGCGAGTGGCTCCCACACAACCCGTGGCCCCTGTGGAATTGGTGGTGAGCAATCATGTACCTCCCTGCCGGGCAGCCAGGGCTTGTCACCCCCAGGCAGAGTGGGAGTTCACCCAGCCCACCACACAGGCCCAATGAAGGCCCAGTTCTGGGGTTCTGGGTGCATTTCTATCTTGTGTCCCGGCTGGCACAGTGCGATCTGGAGCACAGGAGCCTCTGGATGCAAGGAGCTCCCCAAAACACCCTGCTGCTGTGGGCTGAAAAAGGCCCTCCTGAAGATACCAACTTCCTAGTCCCAAGAGCCTGTTGGTGTTCTTTTTCATGGCAAAACTATCTTTGCAGGATTGCTGGAATTATGGGCTTGGATGAGGATGCTGACTACCTGTGCGGGCCTTAAAAGTCACCTCAAGGGGGCTTTTCTGAAGGAAGCAGGGGAGGTTTGGACCTGCAGCTTCCCACTGCTGTGACAAAATACCCAACACTCACAATTTAATGGAAGAGAAACTCACCCATTCTGCGGGTTCAGTCCATAGTTGGCTGAGGGAAGGGCCTGGTGGAGGACAGCAGCTCACATCACGGTGGCCAGGAGGCGGAGAGCCACGCGGAAGGGGCAAGAGCCGCCTTCCAGCCACACCCCGCTGCCACCTCCACCCAGGCCCACCTTCTAGCAGCCCTGATCTCATCCATGGGTGAGGTCATGGCAGGGTGGGGCACCCCAAGAGCTCGCTGCCTTCCAGATCCCCACACTGAGACTTGGGAGACCACTGCTCCAACGCATGAAGAGATTCCTCTGAGGGAGGAAAGGTGCTGTGACAGTGAGAGCAGACACAGAGATGTGGCCACTAGCCTGCAGCCCCTGTGCCGCCAGGAGTGGGGTGGGCAGCGCTGAGTCCCCTGGAGCCTTTGGACAGAGTGCGGCCCAGCGGACACCTGGATCTCACACGCTGACCTCCAGCCGAGGGAGAAGAAATGCCGGTGTGTAAGCACTGGTGGTCACTGATTATAGTAGCCCTGGGACCCTGAATCAGCAAGCAGGGAAAGGTCAGCGGAAGCCTGCTAGCCAGACTCTAGGTCCCCAGGACTCAGGAGGATCTGGGTGTGGCACTCAGCTCTGAAGATGAGGACAAGGTAGGGCCCAGCCTGGGGCAGGCAGGGGACGCAGTGCAGAGGCCCTGGGCTCTGGTGTCCCAAGGGGCTGCTGCCTGAGCCACACAGGTGGGTACATCAGCTCCAGCTGCAGTGGCTGCGTGGCTGTGCTAGGACAGCTAGGCCTTCCTGCTCAGCAGGCTCCTCACTGGGCCTGGACTGGGCTGCAGGGCCTGAGCTGCCCCCACTGTGATCCCCGCTTACCACAGGTAAGTGGACTCTGAGTTGGTCTGCCTGTCCTGCGGTTCCCTTGGGCTGCGCAAGGGCTAGGAGAAGCAGATGTGGTGCACAGCCCCGGGGACCCGCCTGTGTGTGTGTGAGGTGGGGGCGTGGGGCGACTGGCAGAGCCCACAGCATGTTAACGGTGTCACTCCTGTGGGACTTGAAATCTGTTTACTTCTTGTGGCTCTGTGTGTTTCAAGTGAGGCATGCCTCATGGGGAGGGTGAGAAATGGACAAATATTAGTTAAAGGCATGTCTTGCAAGGGGCTGGTGCTCATAGATGTTTTCCTGAAGAAGCAGACAGAAGGTGGCATGGAGTGGGGGCTGAGCCTATGCCCCGAGCCGGCGGGCAAAAGTCAGGAATGGAGGGATGGGGGTGGCGGGCATTGTGAGGGGAGGCATCCCCGTCCTGTGCTGAACCGCGAGATTCGAGACACCTCTGAGCCATGCGTGTATGGACCCCAAGACCAGCAGTCTCCTGAAATTAAACAGATGAGAAGATGAGATGCAAGCTCAGAGTTTTCAGAGGAAATAAATATTCATTGTGTGGCCCGGGGACAATGCAATCTGCATGAGTGATCAGGGTTCTGCTGAGGGAGCTGGCCCTGGCCTGCACTGATGGGGATGGAAGGGAGATGGCTCCATGGCTCGGTACCCTGGCACAGATGCACCTCACACTGTGGGATGCGGGGCTGCGCCTCCTGCACTCCCGCTCTCCGGAAGGCAGGGCTTTGGTCTGCCAAGAACCCATCCTCACCTGGGCTGCAGGCCTCCGATTGTCTGCTCATCACCCAGAGGGTCACTGAGCCCACCAGGTCACACCTGCTCCAGACGTGGAAGCAGGAGGACTCCAGGGCCCCTGCACGTGCAGCAAGATCCACAGGGCTGGTGATCCAGGCCCAGGGACCTGTGGAGCTGTCAGAGGAGGAAAAGGATAAAGAAGCTGAGACACAGAGGGGGGCAGGGACCTCTGACCTTTCTCAGCAGTCAGTGGGCTTCTGGCTGGGGGCATGGGGTGGAGGAAACCCCAGGGGATGGGGCTGTGGTCCTGGGCAGAGGCCTCGACTGTACTCTGCTGCCCTCCAAGGGGCTGTGTCACCCCACAAGGCTCTCCTGTTGCTTCCTCCTTGGTTCTGTGCGGAAGGATGGAGTACTCCACTTAGGCTATGGCTGATCCCAGTGACTGAGGGCCTTTGTGCCCATTGGACCATGGGGACATGGCCTGAGCCCCAGGGAGTGCAGAGGACACCCATGAGGCAGTCAGCTCCTCTGAGGATAGGGATGCCTAAGCAGGAAGCCCCGCCTCAGGAGAGAGAGTGGCCCGTGCCACCCAGCCCCTCACCAAGTGCATCACCCAGAGCAGGCCCTGGCCAGGGCTGGAAGTGACATCGTTTTGTGTTGGAAGAGGCACAGCATAGGAGGCCCTGGGTCACCTGCCCTGGCCCTCAGGCACCCAGACACTGGCTTGCTTCACCCTCTGTCCTGGCCACATTGGTCCCTAGCTGTGCCCTGGAGCTGTGTGACCTGCGCAGGTGCTGAGGTCTCCATCCAGGTTGGCGCTGGCTCCCTTCATGTCCTTTTTGGGGGTCAGACCAGGTACTTTGGAGGAGGAACCCCTAGAGCTAGAATGAGAGGTCAGAGTGGAGTCCCTGGAGAGGGATTCAGGGGCAGGAAGTGGTACTGGGCTCAGAGCCTGATGCTGCCCAGGGGTTGAGACTTGGGAAGTGCAGAAGACGCCTAGCTCCTCGGGTGTCTGCGTGTGCAAGCCCTTCCAAATGCCCAGGGAAGAGGTGAAGGATGGCATGGTGAGGGCCACCTGGATGGGCAGAGGGCTGCAGCACTCAGACACCCATCCCTCCCTGTCCCAGAGCAATGGCCCTTTATCTTGGTGTCCAGCACTGCCACCCAGCTCACCCTCTTCCAGCCAAATGCAGAACAAATGTGAGTCAACCCCATTCTGGCTTGAACCCTTGACACTTAGACCTAGAGAGGGGAGGAGGCACCCAGGCTGGGGCTCTCCTGAGTGACCGGGGCAGCTGTCACCTGGGCTGTCAGACTCCAGCGTGTCCTCCCACCTGCCCAGGGCCGGGCTCGCCGTGGAGCACACTGGGCCCTGAGTGCGGGTCTCCCACATGAGAAGGTGAGCAGTCAGGAATCAAAATGCTTTTAAGTAATCAGGAGCCTGGAGTCAGGGTTGCTTGGTTTTCTACAGAAATTACCGTTTGCTCCACGGAGGTTACGCAAAGGCCTGGCCCGTGGCTCCGGGGGGCGGGTAGCGTCTGTTCATTTGGCCCAATCTCATCAGTCCAGCAGCAGTTTGCAAAGGTCTGTCCAGCCAGGGTCCCCGTGTCCCTGCACGGTGGGCTTGCTGCTCTCAGGGAGGACAGCCAGGAGTCTCCCGTAACCTCAGGAGTCAGGCTCTCCTACCACCATGCTGTTTCCACTGCGCGACCCTGCGGTCCACTGACTCCAGCCTAGGCAAACACAGCCCCCTAGTCAGCAGCTCCGATTTGTGGCTCTCTAGTGTGACACTGCCATGTCCAGGACAGGAAGCTGAGGCTGGGGCAGCGGCGCCTGCTGGAGCCCTGGAACCCTGGAGGGGTCGTGCAGGAAGGACACCTGAGTGAGGGACAGAGAACAGCACTGTCCCCCAGCTGTGTGATGGGGTTGGGCAGTAGGGCTGCACCCAGATACAGGCTGTGTCCATGCCGTGGGCAGGAACTGGCTCTGGGCAGCAATGGGCTAGGGGCCATGCTGGCCTGGGCGTGGCCTCCTGCGGAGCCAGCCATGGTGGGTGGGGAGGCCTCAGGAGGGCGGCACTGGCCCTGAATATGGGTGCTCGGTGGGGTCAGGGACCCAAGCCCTCCGTGAACCTGGTCAATGTTATCACGTGGAGTCTTTTCCCTAAAGGAGAAGATGTGAATTTCCTGAATTACCCATTTCTGGAATTTCCCATGTAACCCCCCTTTTGGGGCCATGTTTGATGTAGAAATAGAAACCGTGGCTAAAAGGGGGCGCCCTTACCACAGGCGAGCTCGGCCTGGGGAAGCGGCCGGGAACGGGAGGAGAGCAGTATCTGACCTCCTCTGTGGCTTGGTCCTGGGAAGAAGGGAGTGACCGGTGGGGTGGCAAGAAGACGGAATCGGGAGATAGGCTTGTGGGCCTCGCAGAGAGGCGGTGTCCTCCGCACCCCTTCGATGGCCACGCACCCATTGGTGGCTGGACACGAGGCCGGAAGCCGGAGGACACGGAAGCCCCAGCCCTGGCTGGTCCTGTGGAGCTTCTCAGCCCTGGAGAGCAAGACAAGCACTTCTTCCACACGTGGCCCGTGTGTGTGGGCCACATGGTGGCCGGCCCTGGGTGACACAGCTCCGGAGATGGAGGCAGAGCCCTGGCCCCGCCTCTTTGATCTAGGCCGACAGCTCCCTGAGCCTTTCCGGGCCCTCGCATTGCCCACCGCTCCCTGAAGCGTGCTCAGCACGTGTGGCACCAGGGCGTGGGGTCTAATTCCTCGCGTGGAGCAGGGCCAAGGACATGGCACCTCTTCACGCCCCTTCTCGCCCCTGCTTGCCTGCCCCCTCCTCTCTTGGTTCCCTTCCTGTGTAAGAAAGGCCTGTCTCCCTCCAGCCTTTCATCTCTCCTTTATTTTGCTATGTATTGATTGATTTGTCGATATCTATATTCCTGTGTGCGCCTTGGTTTAGCACTGCATGTGGCAACTGTGGACAAAGAGGAGGTGGCGGGAGCTAAGAGGTGGGGGAGGGGAGGGAGGCGCTGGAAAGACGCCCAGCGCCACGCAGTGTGAGCGATCTGCGCCCCTCACAAGGGCATCCGCTAAGCTGAAAATGCGATTTGTATTTATACCTTGTGTTAGGTCTTTTGGAGAAGCAGAGAGACAAAAGGAAACAAAGGCCTTTACTGAGGACGCAGAGAAGGCCTCTGGAAGATGGCAGGGATCTTTTGACCTGAGACAAAGGGACCTGGGATTATATAAAGTTTTGCTAGGGGCAGTTTGAGGGGGGCTCGTGATGCATAAGGAGCTGACTGGGGTCTTTTCTCTTTATGTGGGAAAGGTAAAAGGAAGTTGTGGTCAGGGCTGAGGGGAGAAGACCATCTCTGGGAAGATTAGCTGTTGTTTCGTGGCTTCAGCCATGTTAGATGACCATAGTGGCTCAGCAATTCATACTCAGGCCGGAACCCATCACTTTGGGCTTATGATATTTAAACTTGGGTGTCTGATGTATTTCACTCAATGAATGGCCTCTTAACTGTCGCCTGCAAATGGCTCATCTGTCCCTCTTTAAGGCAGAGCAGTATCTACTGTGTGTAAGTGCCCCATTCCTTTATCCTCTCACCTCTGGATCTAGCGGCTGCCCCCTGCTCCGGCCACACAAGTTTGGTGTGGTAGGCGTGGGTTTGCATATCCCCTGGCCCAGCTGCTCCCTCCTTTCCTCAGACACCCCATGCCTGCTGACTCTGGTCTCCTCACACTCAGAAGGCTCCAGCCAGCCAACACCTGGAGAACCTGGGTTGGACTGAGTGGCTCTGTGACACCTTCAGGACCCTGACCAGCTCCCTGGGCTTCAGAGGGTGGGCAGAGCCTCCTGTGCCCCCTGGGGGTGACTGGGAGTGAGGGTGGGTACTGCCAGCCCACCAGTGGTGAGTCTTCTAGTGGCCCGAGGCGGCAGCCTGGACAGGGAAGAGCCTGTGGGTCCTCAGTCCTCTGGGCCTTGGAGATGGTTCCTGGGCCCTGGAAGGGAGAGGCCAGGCGGAGCACAGCGCCCTTGACCTTCCCAGCCTCCACCTAGGACTTGCACCCTCTTTATGGCCTTCCTAGCATTCCTGTCTCTTTTTGCAGCTGGGAAACAAGGCCCTGAGGCAGTGGTGCTGGAAGATACATTAAACGCTTTAATGGTGTCTTTGTCTTGCCTTCCTAACCCTGAATTGAGGCTAATTAAATACCAGTTGTGTTGTAAAACACTCTCAGGATTGTTCCAATTTTAAGTATTTATCAGGTCTTTTTAGGTCTCTCTGAGTGGCACTAAAATGCACAAGTTGCCCACGAGAGCACCATTCTGTCCGCTTCCACTTCCAGCCCAAGACTCCTTATAAGTGGGCTTTTTTGAAAAAGCTCGCTTGGGGCACAAGCAGCTGCCAGACTGGGTGTGGAGCAGGGAAGGCATGGAGCCCCCTGGGGCTGAGGCTTCTGAGGCCAGCAGGGCACGGGGGGGGGGGGGGGGGGGACCCTCAGGGAGGGGCTCTGCAATGTTTGCCCATAGTCCTCTGGAGGGATGCAACTGGCATACCCGTCAGGATGGTGAAGAGGAGCCAGAGCAAGCCCCTTGGGTGAAGGCCTTGATGCGTTAGGCTGGAACTTGACAGGAAGATGGCCCAGCACGGCGGTGCCGAAGTCCAGACAGCTCTCTGCCAGCCTGTGTTTCCGGGGGATACTTAACGGTTCGAGGAAATGTATTGCCTTAATATGACTCGCCTCCGGAAAGCCATTTCTGGGAGATGGAAAGTTCTAATCTCTTCCTCAATCTCCAGCTCCTGACTGAGGGAGGGGAGGCCCCTCTGCGTGGCCATGCGGCTTCACAGTGGGGGTATGGCGGGGAGGTGAGGGGGAAGGGGGCATGCCTTGGGCCACAGGTGGAGGTCCTGGTGTGGGATCTGGGGCAGCTGTTGGGCTGCTGTGGCCTTGGGCAAGGTGAGAGTGGTTTCCAGGATGTGCTGGGTGGAGCCACTCCGAGCCTCCGTGAGGGGCAGATGTGGGTGAAGAGAGGGGCACAGGCTCCCGTGGGGGAAACGCACCCAGTCACAGCACAGGGGTCTTAACTTAAGGAAGTGCTAGATTGACCAGGGTATCAAGTGCACTTGGTCTTGTGATGTCGACCTACATTGGTTTGTGGGAAAGCAGTCCCACTGCGCATGGAGGGGCTTGCGCAGCAGGAGAGGTGAGGCCTGTGTTGCCCACCCATGTGTTTCCTACACACCCCACAGAGCTGCTCAGTTACCAGAGGCCTCTCTGGCACCAAGGTGGACCTAAGCAACCAGCCCCAGGCAGGACAGGGGCACTGTGACTCATGGGCCAGAGTTTGGATGGCTCCATGGCCTGCAGGCTGTGTGGCAGCAGAAGCACCAGGTGAAGGAAGGTGCTCACTTCCGGGCAGCCAGGAAGTGATCGGGTCTCTGGTGACCCCAGTCAGCACACGATCCCTGGAGGTCTCTTCCACCCCCACACTCATTGTGTCCTCTCTGCTCCTCAGCCCCAGCCTGGCTGCAGTACTTCCAGCCCTGCTGTGCTTCCGAGCTGGCTTCTCCCTGGCTCTCAGCACTGGGACCAGGAGCTCCTTGTTGTGTTCTGACTGACCAGCCATGCCTTGCTGCAGCGGCCTCTGGGAGCCAGGCCAGTGAGCCTGTGCAGGCGACCAGGTGCTGATGCCACTGTCCACTGTGCCTGCCTGGGCGTGGCTCCCACCCTGGATGGTGACGCCCCTAAAGGACTCAGGCTGTGGGATCCAGGGCCGAGGCCCCCCACTGAGGTAGATGGGCTGAGGCCAGGCATGGATTTGACCTAACAAGCTGCAGCGCTGGCCCCGAAACGCGGTCTCCTCTTTCTGACAGAAACACAATCTGTTCCCCAGAAACGCTGCCATGAGCATGCTGCAGGCTTCCCCAGCCCAGTGCTCCATGCCTTCCAAACACCCCACCATCCCCAGCTCATTTCTGGCTTTCCTGGAGAGTGGAACAGGCATGACCTGAGTTGGCTTCCCTGGCTGTGCACCTGGGTCTGCTCTGCCCCTTATCTGCTCGCTAAGAATGGGCAGTAGATGTCACTGTCCCCTGCAGAAGGTGGTGTTCTGGGGCAGACAGTGCGCCCCCTTCCTGTGTTGGGGCATCCAGCCTCATCACAGCCAAGCAGGCTCCACGCACCCCCACACAGAGGAGGCAGAGCTCAGAGAGAGCAAGAGCTCTGTGAAGACCTCTGGAGAAGGGGCAGGCGTGAGTTTCCGCTCCAGAGTCCCAGGCCCCGAGTCCTTCCTGTGTCCAAGGTGGTCCAGGCAGGCTCTCCCTCAGGGAAATCTTCCAGATCTTTCCACGCCAAGCACAGAAGCCCTGCACTCACCTCCCCACTTTCTCGCTGTGCTGCACACTTCACTCCTTCATTAAGTCCTTGCCTATTAATAACCAGCCATTTGTCTTCATGCAATAAGAAGGTGATTGATCGTACTGGCGACAGTTTCATCGAGCCTCTGAAGATGATGGATGGCCGGCCCGAGGAGGCCACAGCACAGGGTGTCCTGGGCTCTGTAGCAGTGGCTAAGTGGCTGCTCACTGAACACTGCAAGACACACACGATGTCCCCAGGGACCACGTTTACCTGACAGTGTGAGCCTGGTGTCAGCCACCTGTGGGGAGGGCAGTAGCTTAGCCCTCGTGTGTCTCCAGGAGGGCTTGTGCATGTGTGGTGGCACCTGGAGCTCAGGAAGCTGTCCTCACGGCCAGCTATGACCTGCACAGAGTCCATTCCTATTGTCTCTCACCTCATGTGTGTCCCTGTTGGCAGCAGCACTTCCTCAAATTTGAGGCCTTCCAGAAGCTTCCAGAACCTTCCAGGCCACCCCCAGCACTCTGTATACACCTGGTGCTCATTGTCACCTTGTCTCTCTGTGTGGTATAAATAAATGTTTATGGCCCCAGATTAGGTTGAAATCCTAACTTCCAAGGAGATTGTGTGCACAAGTGGGGCCTTGGGAGGTAGTGGGCCTGAGAGGAGCCTCAGGGATCGCTGTCCTGTGGAAGAGACTTCACAACTCCTATCACCTTTGCCTGGTGAGGACACAGTAAGAAACCAGGATGGAGCCCTTGCCCCATGGAACCACCCGGCAGTGCCTCGTACATGGGCTGGCCCTGCAGAGCAGTGAGGAGTGAGTCTCTTGAGTATGAGCCATGCCACCTGTGGCACTTGTGCTGGCAACAGAAATGGGCCACGACAGCATGGGATAGAGCTGTATGACCCCGTGTCCCTGGACAGAGGGTGCCAGCGGTCACTGCAGCACTCCAAGCTTACTGCCCATGTGTCCACACTGCCATTCCCATGAGGCCTTCCAATCCTCAGCCTGCCCAGGCCAGTCCACTGCTCCCCAAGACAGGAAGACGGAGGAAAGCAGCCCCATGGGCACGTGCCCCCTCCCGCTTCCCTGAGGTGCCCAGGCTGCCCTGTCCTGTCGGGAAAGGTCACTGTGCCCAGCAAGCCTCCTTTGAAGCATCACATGATGCGAAATTATTGGGTCCTTATTTTACCCACTATCTCAAAACCCAGGAAAAGGGCTCTGATCAACAGGCCGGGAGGATGATGAAAACCTATTACCGAGAAAGAAACACATGATTAGGAAGATTAAAGGATAATAAGGCTCCCAGGAAAGCAGGGAGCGGGTGGGCTCTCCGGAACCCTCCCTCATGGATGAGCCTGTGTGTGGGCAGCTTCTCTTCCTTTGGGCGGATCACGTGGTAAGTGGGCTCTCTTTATTGTGGTTTATCTTCCACTTGTGGCTCCAAAGATGAAATCAACATTCTCTATTCTATGTGTCCATGTATATGTACAAGTTTCTAGAACCTGTAGGAACATCTGTCCCTTGTATTTAATGTGGTTCACAGGTGTTTGGGGTGCCTTCCTACCTCTCGAAGCTTGGTGATGAGGACACAGGTGAACAGTGCCAGTCCCAGCTACACAATGATCCACACCATGGTGGCAATGACCCTGAGTCCTTCAGGATGGAAGGAATGGCATAGTTGGTGACAACACTTGTGTGCAGCATGTAGCCCTGGGCCCTTTGTCTCTGTTCTGTGAAGCTCTAACCCCAGTCTGGATGCCAGGGCTTTTCTGATGGTTGGATCCCTGCAGGACCTTGAGACCAGCCAGCCGGTGTCCCTGATGGATTTCACAGGGCCCAAGCTGCCTGCCAGCGGGGTCCTGGACTTTCCACACCACCCCTGTGTCACCTTCTCCAGAAGGAGCCTCCAAAGTACTGGTGGACAGCATGGATGGGGGCTGGATGGAAGAGAAAGGAGAACTCTCATTTTTGGGAGAACAGGTGTATGGGCTAGACGAGAGAAGAGGAAGTGGGAGAGCATTAGATGGGGACCCTGGCTCTGGAGACAGCAGTGAACCCCAGGGGTGCAGCCCAGGCCAAGGCTAGACCCACGGTGAGGGCCACCAACTTGGCAATTAAAAATACAGCCTGTCTAATCAGTTGGAGCTACAAATTACTTTTTAGTGAAAGTATGGCTGATTATTACAAGTTAACTAAAACTTCCAGTCATTTATCTGAGTCTCAGCTTTCGCTGACCTGCCCACCCTGCCCACCCTGCCCAGCTCTGCTCTGCAAGGGGCAAGCGAGTCAGAGCCCTGGCGCCAGCTGCCCCCAGCCCGAGGGCACCACGGGCCCTTGAAAGAACATCTCTTCCAGCCTGAAGACAGTCACCAGCCGAGCCTCTGAGCCTGGGGGTGACTCAGCAGGTGAGGTCAAAGCCACTGTCTTCTATTCCAGGGACCCAAGAACCACGGAGCCTGAAGATGCTGCGGCCCAGGAGTCTGAGCTGCACCCTGCAGGATGCACAGCTCATGTTTGTCCTGGGGACCCCTGCAACTCTGTCACTTTGTAATTGTAGAGCTCAGCCTTGCTCCTAGACCCACCTGGGGTCATGCAATGCTTGAGAACAAGGCAGAGCCAAGAAGAGCTGTGTACATCACGGTGCCCCACGAGATGTGGAGGTGCAGAGGGCCCAGGCCAGGCAGTGGCAGCAGCCAGCAGCTCCACCCCCCACAGCTGCTGCTGTGGCCCATGACTGCAAGGACTCGCTGGCTGCAGCCTCTTGCCTTGCTTGTAGCTCCTGGCAGCTGTTTATGCAAAACCCAGGCCCAGGCCTCCTAGGCCTTTGCTGGAGAAGTCTTTTTGAAGGCAAAATAGATTTCAGAATGATCGTTCACTAAGAGACATTCATCAGTGAGATGTCCCCCATAAAACTGAAATATCATAAAATCGTACACACGTGGCCCAGGAGCTGGGCAGGAGCCATATTTCAGCTGGAACACGGGCTGTGCAGAATACCAGCGACTGCCTTTGATAAATTAGACCTTGGTTTACAGTGTTACTTGCTTGTTGGAGGGAGTGAGATGGCCATTCCATCAACATTCCGGCTGCCGGAAAGGCAGGGACAGCAGCTGCATCCCCATTAGTCATGGGAGCGACGAGGCTGGCTCCAGGAAGGGCCCAGCTCGGGGCAAGGATCTCAGAGACAGAAGGCGCCCGGGAGGCACACAGCCTCACGGGTCAGTTCCCGCATACAGAGCCTCTGCTCCTGGCCCAGGCCCCTGGGCCTTACTGCCAGGCTGTCCTGGCTGGCATAGCCTGTATGTGCTGCTGTCTGAGCCCTGCAAGGCGCTGGCTAGAGCTAGAGAGGACGGGGGTTGAGTGTGGAGGGCAGCTGCGCCTGGCACCCAGCACTCACAGGGGACCACGTGCTTGTTCCCTCAAGAGCGCGTGGCCACCTCGAGCCTGCGGCCTCCCTTCCACCTGCCGGAAAGGGAAGGTCACCTTGTGTGAAGCCACACCTGTGCAGGTGGCGACTCTGGGATGCCCAACGTGGCCTCCACTCCTCCTTCCAGGCCTTCCTCGGCCTGCTTAGTAGCTACGTGCTGCAGGACAGCTCGGATGGGCTCTGGGTCAAACAGCAGCCCTGGGGCAGTAAGGGTGGTGTCCCGGGATGCGCAGGGACAGAGGCTCTGACCCCGCGCTGCCTGACATGGCGAGGACCTGGGAGTGCCTCTCAGCTGCACCTCTGAGCTGTGTTCTGGACACCAATTAAGTATCGACTGATAAATGTGCACAGTGGGATCTGAGAAATGACTGCGGGCGCGGAGTAATGACTTGTTCCTGGGAAACTCGGGCCCAGAGGCGCCGTGATTTCTCACCCAGCAATGGCCCCGCTTTTGCACTTGCTCTCGGTGAGAAATAGAAACAGGTGAAAGCGGGATCAGCTGAGACACAAAGAAATTGGATTTCGAGGGTCGAGGAGGACAAGGGCTCTGGAGCAGAGACGTGTGCTCCACAGCCACATGGCACTGACTCTGGGCAGGCCTGGGGACCCCTGCCCTGACACTTGCCCAGGAAGGACCTAGGCTGCCATCTCGTCCTCTCCTTCAGGCTGTCACTCTCAGACACACTTGCCTCACAAACCTTGAGTCCCTTTCCTTCCCTGCCGCTGACCGTCCGGGCCCCTCTGGGCCTCGAGTGCCACCTGGCTCTGCTCTTTGGTTCTTCCTGGTCCCACAGAGATGCCTGCCCTGGAGCTCTGTGTCTCTGCCACTTGGTGTCCTGTTGCTCTGTGCCTGCAAGCACCACCTGTTCCCAGGGCAGCTGCCTCTGCAGCCCTAAGGTGGGGGATAGTTGGTCTTATGGTGAGGAAGGAAGGAAGGAAGGAAGCATTCTTTGGACTGCAGGTGTGACAGTGAGCTGGCCTTAGGCACTGGGGATGCTGGGACACAGGAGGCCTGGCCAGGAGCCCGACTTTTCTCCTGCGCATGCTCCTCAGAGGCTGCCCTTGCACTGGTGATGGTGCAGCACCCTGAACACCCGGAGTGAGAGCTGGAGATATGCCCTCTCCAGCCACCCCATGCCCCCCTCACTGGAGCGCCTCTCTCCTCTGCTCCAGCCCATCACCCTGCCTGGCACCTGGACTGTGGGTGCGGGGTGTGCAGACTGAGCTCACGGTTCTGATTTCAAGGTGGTGAGACCATAGGGCAGCAGCCCTGCGCCATCACTGTGCCTGGAGGGCAGGCTGGGTGGGTGTCCGGCGAGTGTGCTGGGGTGCCTCTGGGCCCTGCATCTAGTCAGGAGTGTGGCACAGGCAGCCCCCAGTGGCAACGCCTCCACGATGGAGGCCCGGATGTGGCAAGGCAAGGTGGTGCAGCACACCCCAGCAGCCTGTGCCTACCCACTGAGCCTCCTTCCAGGAAGCAGCGGTAGATGGAGCAGGCCGTGGGCCGAGGCAGGACCAGCTGTGCACTGGGTGCTGCCTGGGCTTCTGGTCTGTGGGACAGTGGCCTCCCTTGTCCCCACTGGGCATGGTGGCCGTTTCCAGCCCTGGAGATGATCTCCCAGGCTCTCCCTGGTCTGGGATGGTGATGTGAGTTGTGCACTTGATTTTGCAGCAGAGGGGACAGAGGCTTCAGCCCCTAGGGCAGGGTGCTGGTGCTGAAGCTCCTGCCTAGCACAGGCTGAGATGGGCGGCCAGACAGCGTGGGTCATCGTGTTTCTGCCAGGCCATGGGCTCACCTCAGGGTGAAGTGGGGCTTCAGGCAGGGGCCTTGGGGAGCTTGGGAGGATAAGGGCTCCCAGGCAGGTTGAGGGTCATCCTGAACAAGAGACTTTCTGAGCAATGTCCCTGGGGCAGTCAGGTGGGCCAGGGCTTGGGGATAGCCTTGAGTGTGAGCGAGCCTGGCTGTGGGTGCGGGTTGTGCAGATTGAGCTCATGGTTCTGATTTCAAGGTGGTGAGACCATAGGACAGGGAAGGCGAGTTTGCCAGAGCCCTGCTGGGCCAGGAGGCCTCTGCTGGGAAGGCACGGCTGGGTGGGATCCTCAGGGTGGTGTCTGCACCCACACCTACATCCGCAGGAGGAGGAAGCTGATGTTCCTGCAGTGTGGAGGCTGCCAAGCCTTGCCCCTGGCCACCTCACCCTGGGGGGCTGGAGACCTGGAGGCATGGCTGCCTGTGTTGTGGACCGCTGGGACCCTGCAGCCAGAGGCGGAGGAGCCACCCTGGTCCAGGTCATGAGGACCAATGGGACAAAGACCACCTTGCCTTGCCACATCCGGGCCTCCATCGTGGAGGCGTTGCCACTGGGGGGCTGCCTGTGCCACACTCCTGACCAGATGCAGGGCCCAGAGGCACCCCAGCACACTCACCGGACACCCACCCAGCCTGCCCTCCAGGCACAGTGATGGCACAGGGCTGCTGCCCATGCTGGCTTCTTCTCAAGTGTGCAGTGTGGTCTTGGCTGGGAACAAGGTGCGTGCGTGGGAGTGTGGGGTCCCAGGTCTCCAGGCTGCCACTGTGATGCAGGCTACCAGCTGGTTCAGGCTTCTCCTGGGCCCTTCTGGGCTGCTGCTTAGCCTGCAGGGCTGCAGAGGGCAGGGCCCAGAAGGAGGAATGACCTCCCTTGTTGCCTACAGCACGGGCAGGTGGCAGGCTGGCCAGCTTCAAGGGGCACTATGGATGCAGGGGCTGAAGACACAGCAAGCCTGACCTTGAGGAATTCACTTGCAGTGACCAGGCTGGGACGGGCCAGAAGTGCTGGTGGGCAGCTGCAGCACCTGAGCAGAGAGGCCCCGCTGGAGCCCAGGGACACCAAGGGGCCTGAGCCAGTCCAAGGTCTTGTGGATGGGGAGGGGCCCTGCTCGAGGACAGAAGGGAGGAGAATCTGGAGATGCCACAGGACTGTTTTGAAAGGAAAAATGTGGGCTCTGTTTTGAATATTTTCCCATTTTTGCTTGGGAAAAAAGAAAGTATACAAATTGCAGGCAGGTGTGCATCGTATCTTGGTAATTTCCAAAGGATTGCTTTGAATATGATGGGCGCATAAAAGATGTTAAAAGCGACTACTTTACATACACATTATGAGCTTCTCGCAGACTGCGATGGTGCCGAGGGAGAGCTTGGCCCTCCCCGCGGTCTCGCACTGGCAGGGTAATGTCAGCAGGTAGTGCAGCCAGGCTGGCAAGGCCGAGACTCGGCCAGGGAGGCAGAGCTGCAGCCGCGCCCTCCTTTACTGGGTGCCGGTTCCACTGTCCTGTGGATGGGCAGCTAGGGGCACTCAGAGCGGGCCCTGGGGCCTCCTGCACGAGGAGAGAGACAGGGCAACGGACGGGGTAACTGGCCCCGGGTCTCGCCTCTGGAGAGCACGGCAGGGACACCTGGGTGGCTGGCGCGTCTGTGGGACAGAGGCAGAGCCTTCTTTCGTTCTGCACAATCGTCGAGCACTTTTCGGTGGGGCTGCAGGAGTGTGGTACTTGTGTCCAGTGTTGGCAAGGCTGGCGGGGACCGAACATGGGGACCAAAGGGCCAAGCAGGAACAGAGCGCCACAGATTACGGTGTGGAGTGGTGAGAACCAAGCCTGCCCACACCCATGGGGGGCAGCGGGGGAGGCAGGGAGTGCGCGGGGCTCCGCGGTGCCACCCCTCGTGGTTCCTAGGGCCTGTGAGATGGCCAAGCGCGCCTGCACGGCCTCGTGGGCTTGCACAGGACCGACGAAGCTTCTTGCTCCCAGCTGGCTGTGCAGACCTCACGCCCTGCATGTGCGTGGGAGTGTGCGGAGGCGCCTGGGAAGGTGAGGTGCAGCAGTCTCCCCAGAGCCCAGAGAGACCGGAAGAGCCTGCTGGGCAGCCAAGTTTTTCCTCGGGGGACCTTGGTGAGCGGCGCGATGACACAGACGCCTCCGCGCGCCAGGAGCCCTCGCCTCGGGCGTGCTGCACGTTCACCGGCGACTGTGGCCGGTGGCTTGGATCTGCCGATCCGCAACAGGCAAGGCTTTGATCCTGTGTCTGTGCGTTCCTTCCTTCCCTGTGCGTTTGCTTTGCTCTAGTCGTTCCGTGACAGCTCAGACAGGTGCACTTCTCTCCTTGCTTTCTTTTCGGTTGCTGTTGGGTTAGCTCTGTCTGACCTGCCCATTTTCAGGTGTGGGATGTTTGGTTATGGGCCTGTGCAAACTGATGTATACCCGGCACTCGGGGACCTCAATTCCTTGGTAGCGCTTCTCTTCTCCCAAGGTCCAACCTGGGAGACACCTGCCACCGCTGCTGCTCTGCAGAAGCACCCCTTCTGGCCCCCAGGCCTCTTCTTCCTGCCCTCGCCCTTCCTGAAGCCAGGCCTCCTGTGGGGTGAATTCCAGCGCAGGACACGAGCCGTCCTACTTCCCGACCAACGAGGAATCTATGAATTTCTTCTTGCTTTCCATCGATAATTGCTTTACATATTTTAAACATAGATTATTATAAGCATAGCAATTGATAAGTTTTCTATCTCCCTGGGACAAAGCTTACTCTTTTTATTTTTTTACTTATACCAAATGTTTTTTTCAAGTTTTTATTGTCAAGCTTCAGACAACACTGGGCTGTGTCTGTGGATGTAATGTGATCTTTCAACCCATATACAACTGTAAGACGGTTACGTGGTGCCGCAAGTCGTCCCGGCCCGCGCTTCTTTGGGGACTTCAGGAACATGTCCTATTATTTGGGGGCACCGCTTTGTGGGCCCCAGCCTTTGGGCCCATCCCCAGGGCCTGCTGCTGGCCTGTTCCCGGAGGAAGGCTGACGCCCCAGGGACCCGCCAGCCCACGGAGCTGCACCTGTGCGCTGCGTGTTTACAAACAGCCTGTCTCTCAGAAATAAATCTTTGCACTTTTCCCAGGAAATATAGTCTATAAATCACGGTGACATTTAAGATGAGACGTGCCTCCTCCCGCGCCTCTGCCTCTAAGTATAGGTCCCTGTGCTTGCTGCAGCGCCTGGGAGGGGGCCTTCTGGCCCAGGCTGGCTGGGGTAGGGACAGCCAAAGATAAGATCAGTGACACCTTCAAATGCCAGCTCTGCCGGTCCAGGTGTGACCTCGCTTTACAGTGGGGCAGGATGATGGTGTAACATTAGGCAGAGGGAGAGCGGCCTGGTTCTGTGTTCATCTCACACTTAGATGCCCCTGCGATTTCGGATTGTAGTCATTTTTAAATGCTGCGATGATTAATGTTACTTGTCAGGATCACTGGGCTAGGGTGCCTGGTCAAACACCAGCCCAGATGCAGGAGGGAAGCCCCGCCCCCAAGCTGCCCTAGTAGTGGGAAAATATAGGGTCCTCCAAGCAAGTCATACCCCAGCACTTTCTAATTTTGAAATACAGTCCCGCTGAGTCGCTGTATGCGCCAGGCTTGACTCAATTTTGCAGTTCCATCTCAGAGGTCTAGAGCTCTGGGATTATAGGCAGGTGCTTGGGAAAGCTTTTGTTTGTTTTACAAGTGATTGGCACTGCAGGCAGTGAGCTTTGAGTTGAGCGGGGACTCTACGGTGTAGGTGAGCCATGCCCGATCCACTGAAGGATCAGGGGAAGAGACAGGTGAGGTCACGGAAGAGGGAGGACCTCTGCTTCCAGACTCGGGGTGTCCCAGCCACCCCTGCTGGCACTTGCAGCCCACAGGCGAGGCCTGCAGGGATCAAACTCAGCAGTTCTGCACTCTCCATAGCCAATTCCATTCCTCATGTATCCTTTGGTGCTGGCCCTTGGCGTTCCCTAGCAGAACAGATGCCACTGCCACAGGGCACACAGCGCATTGCCTGCCTGGGCTGCATTTACCGTGAACCCTGCACTCCGTGATGGCTTGGGGGCAATGCCCTAACTCACTCACATCTACAAATATGAACAACAGACTCCTGTGTGTCAGCTGATGTGTCTGTGATGGGACAGCTGGAAGAGCACTGTGCACATCTGCTCAAGGCTACAGGAAACCTGGGAAGGAAAAGAAAGCAACTCAGAGCACTACCCACTGCACCCATTGCCCAAGGTCTCCTCCACGCTGGCTGCCAGGTGTGGAAGCCCTCGGTAGGCTCTGCTGGCCGGGCGCTGTCTTCCTCAGCTCTCTAACAGGATAGTGTCCCCACGCCATCTCAGCCCATGTTGTGCTGCTCTACCAGGCCGGACAACGGGCAGTCTATAAAAATGGAGGCTCCTGGCTCATGCTTCTGGAGGCTGGGAGGCCAAGAGGCTGGTTCCGGATCGAACTGGCTTCTGCAGAGGAAGCATTGGTCCTGTCTCATGACACACAGAGGGTTGCGTGATGACACAGGCTGAAAGCTTGTGCATGCGGGGCTTGGTCCTGGGGGTCGAAGATCAGAGGTGGGGCCTGCAGGGGTGTCGAGGCTCGAGGGCTGTCACATTCACGTGGATTCACCCATCAGTGCACGTGTAGCTGAGTGGGTTAGGAGAGGGTGGTCACCAAGGAGGAAGCCCTGGAGTGTCCTTATCCTTGGCTCTTCCTCTCTCTCTTCCTTTGGTTTATCCTTCCCTGCCTGCTTCCTGGCCACAGTGAGTGGCTTTCCTCTGCCATCCTTTCTGCTGTGAGGTCCCCGCTGTGACAGGCTCACAGCTGTGGGGCAGCTGACCATGGCCTGGAACCCCTTTACTGTGAGCCAGAATAAACTGTTCGGGCTTTCAGCTGTGGCTCCAGCAGGCACCAGCTTGGTGCTGCCTCGAACATCGTGTGAAGCCACCAGTGCCATCCTGGTGCTGCTCCCTGAAGTCAATCTGACCCTGATTCCCCTTCACAGGTCCCACACCTCCAAACACCACTAATGTATTATTATTATTATTATTATTTTTTTTTTTTTCATTTCTGGGGATTGAACTTAGGATCTTGTGCTTGCTAGGCAGGCACTTATTCTACTGAGCTATCTCCCTGGGCCCACTAAGGTATAAGTTTGGAATCAGGTCTCTAGCACCTGAAAAAAGGTCCCCAAAAGGGTCATGTTCAACTCACAGTCCTGGCTAACTTGCTTTAGTTTGTATTTCTGAGCCAAATACCTGCTCCTAGGACCCAGCACATATAGAGGGTGCTCAGTTTGATTTCAGCAGAAATTGGTACAAATTTCACAGAGCTTGTGGCCTTGGATTTCCTAGCCTCGACTGAGATGTAGGTCATGCTGTGTGACAGTCCTTGGGCAGAAGATCTGAAGCCATGTGTCAAGGGCCTGGCATCAGAGTTCAGAGTGCATCAGGGGACGTCACACTGTGAGGGGCATCTCCAGCGACCCATCTGTGTCGTGAGCTGAGCTTGTGCTTTCACGTGGTGGATCTGGGCCTGGAGCTGCCTGCAGGGAAAGGAGGGTCTGGGGGGGGGACGTGTGGCCCTGCAGGGGTGCAGGGGCTCTGTGTGGCATGGTGCCTCACCCACTGGACTTCCTGTCCCTGGAGAGAAGCATGATGGACAGAGGTAGCTTTGCAAGGACACCGGTCCCCTGCCAGGCCCAAGGACAGCGCTGCCATGAATCGGCTGCTGGCAGGCGCTCAAAGATTCTGAGCTTTCATGTCTCTCCTGGCCTGAGCTACCTAGTCTCCTCAACCCCACCGTGGTGGTGTGAGAAGGTGGGGCCTTTGTGGGGGTTAGATCCTGAGGGTGAGTTCCCAGGAAGAGGGTCAGGCCTTGAGGATCAGACCTCAGGAGCTCTCTTGCCCTCCTGCTGTGGGAGGACACAGCGAGAGGAAGGTCACCCATGAGAGCCAGGACCTGGGCCTTCCTGGACGTAGTGGAGTCCTGGGCCACTTTCATTCAGACTTCCTGGCTTTACAACTGTGAGAAACATTTAAGCATTCTGGGGTGGCCTGCTGCAGCACCAGAGGAGACCAAAGTGAGGCGTCTAGGGACCTCAGGTAGACAGCTGCTGCGTCTCTGTCTCTACCCCATGCACGTGGCAGGCCCGGCTCCCAGGGCAGTCATAGAGAGGGAAGGCCTCAGGGTGAGACTTGATGGGGTCCTTGTGAGGGGATCGGCACCCTCATCAGGAATGGTGGGACCAGAGGCCACTCTCCGCCGTGTGATGGTGTGGCAGGGAGAGAGGACTGATCAGGGCCACCTCGGTCTCAGACTCTGCCCTCCAGAGCTACCAGGAATAAGTTTCTGTTACTAAAGTCACTCAGCCCAGGGCAGTGACAGTGAACCCTTTAGAGCTAACAAGCAGTCCACTGCAGCGAGAGTGGCATAGGTTCCCCACCTGGTTTGTAGGGTCTTGTTCCAGTGGTGTTGAGGGACAGAGATGGATTTATGGGAAAAAGCACAAAGTCCAAAGGAAAGGGTTGAGCTAGGGAGGGAGGGAGGGAGGGATGGAGGGAGGGAGGGAGGCAGAGCTCCAGGAAGAAGGCCAGGTGTCGGCTGCACTGGAGGAGGCCCTAGCTGGGCACAAGTGCCGGTCCAGCTCGCAATCCCTGCTAGCAGATGAGATGCCCGCAGCTGGACATTGGCAACAGTGAAACACTGGAGCTGTATGACAAGCAAAGTTAGTACAAGAGCAAAGAAAAAAATCCTAGTTCTGCAGATGTGGCCACAAAATGAGAATTGTAATATTTCAAAACAATCTACAATATTTTGCAAACAACACAATTTATGCAAGAACAGTGTTTATCAGAATTAAGATGAGATGAATTAGGTGACGGGATGAATAGAAGATAAACAGAACTTAGTAATTAGATATAAAAAGCATTTTAGAAAAAGATGAATTTAGAACGATTATCAGAGTAAAATGCTGTCACAGGTGAACAGCATTTTATTATCAGAGAAATAAAAAGTTTAAGGGTGGAAATATTCTTAAAAGAAAATTATGAAAGCCATTAAAAGTCTTTTAACATAATACGTATAGAAGACTGGAAAAGAGGATTCAACATATGTACAGGTGGAGCTGCAGGGTCAGAAACCAAAGCATGAGACAGAAACAGTTCTAAAATCAATATTAAAACAAAATGAAGTGCAACTTGTTGAAATAAAGAGACTAAAATACTGAAAAACAATGGACAATTTAAACAGTTTTAGAAAATTAACCCAGAATAGTTCATACCAAAAAACAATCCTAGTTGAACTTCTTTTTGTTTCTTAATTTAATTTATTTTGCCTTTATTGGTTATTTATTTTAATAATTTTATTGAGAAACAAATAGCAATAGACAGTTTCAAAACCAATTAGTAGGACAGTTTCATCAATTAATACACTGCATATTGTTGTCTTCTTAGTGGTTATTCATAGCACAAGATGCAGACATGGTATCCTGCCCACAAACACTATCAGCACGCGGGTGCAGGCGAACGCAGAAGCTCTACCACACGCTCGCTGCCAGTCAAACTTCTGGGCTTTTGGCAGAAAGAAAATTCATTGAACATCCATGCCAGGAGGCCGGGATCTCCCAGAAGGAGAGGAGGAGGTTGATGTCACATCTGACGAGTCCTTGTCCTGGCAGAACCTGCAGGAACACATTTAAAATGCTCAGAAAAAGATGACAAGGGCTGGATGGTCAGATGACAAGGAGATATTCACATAAAACCCAAGAAACACTGTCCCGATCCACCCCACCCTGGTGTCTACCTGAGGATCAGCTTGGTAGACGTGTGCTGGGTGGGGCTGCATGGGGGCCATGGCCAAGGGGACTCTGCAGAGGCAGCAGGGCCTGGACATGGATGGGCACTAGCTGCCTGCAATGGGAGCTGTCCAACTAATGGTGATAGGAGAAGACGTGACAAGCACAGCAGCTGAGCTGTTCCTTGGAGAAGTGGTCTCAGGAGAAGAAGGAGGGAGGGAAAGTGAGGCCTGGGGAACGGGTCTAGGAAAGGCACAGGTGGAGGACCAAAGGCGGGCCTCAGGTGTTCAGCAGGATGGGGCTCAAGCCCTACTGCGTGCCTAGAGATAAATCAGACCCAGAGAAAGCAAACTGCCTGACGCACAGGAAACAGGAAAGGGTGTGTGTGTGTGCGTGCACATGTGTGTGACATAACTGACATGTAGGCATGTCCTACAGCTGTATAGTGTGGCATAGTGAAGACATTGATTTGATGGGTAAAAAAGACAGAGATAGGGGCCAGGGAGTTGGCTCAGTAGAATAAGCGCTTGCTTGACAAGTGCGAGAGCCTGAGTTCAATCCCTGGTTCTGCCAAAAAAAAAAAGAATAGAAACTCACTCACACTGATGAGGTCAGTGACGTCTTGATCAAAATCACCGCCCAAAGGGGTGAACCTCTGACTACTGCTGCATTGGGTGCAAATACAACAATACAGAGACAGGCTTTGTGCAGCCAAGATGTGCGATTTCAGACTGGTGAACCTCGAGATGCTACGTGTGTGAGGCTTGCTCAAAATAGAGACGACAGAAAATGAAAGGCAAATTAAGTTATTCCAGGGAAAATGGAAACAGAAGTAAATCACACAGCTATCAGGAAAGGCTTGCTTCCTAAGCAGACAGTGTGAGGCCAGCCAGGTCAGAGGAGATTTGAAATGAGGCACTGTGGTGGGCCAGGGCGAGAATTCAGGGTGGAGGGGCCACAGGCCTGAGTGTGTCTGCACCCGAATGTACGAGTAGCACAGGGGCAACTTTCAAGTGGCGGGGACTGTGACGCAGGAGGCAGCACAACAGCAGCCCCTCGGCAGGAGAATTCGCACTCCACTCGCCATCCAGGACAAGCTGCTATCAGTGGGAGACAGAAGGCTTCCACGGCAAGACCAATGAGGCCGAGCTCACAAATCATATATTGATCTCTGAACTCTGGTAATTGAGAATGCATCTTCCTTTTAAAAGTACATGAAACATCTCCCAAATTGACCATATCTTATGCTACAAAGAGAATCTCATTAAATCCAAAGCACAGAAATAATACCACCAGAATCCTCTTACCACGAACAATAAACCCAGATTTTAATTGCTGGCACTGACAAGCGGAAAGTCTTCCCCACCAGACATGCTACTAAATAAATATTGGAGTCAAAGCAAAATAAAACAATGCTCCAGAATTTCATGAAAATAATAGTGAAGACCCTTAATACAAGAATCTACACAATACCATTAGAATAGTTGTGGAAGAACAAATTTTAGTTTTTAATGAAAATTGTGTATTATTAAAAAGGAAAAGACAAATAAATGGATTAATATTCTGCGCACAAAAATAGAAAAGGAGCAACGTAGTAGTCCCATAGAAAACTGAGGATAGAAGACACACAGCACAGTGGCCCGGAGGAGTCCGAGGAAAGCAGCTGAGTGGACCCCTGGTCCTTGGCCCAGCTGTGCGGTGGGCAGTGAGAGCTTCTTGAGGGTGAGGAGAGAGAAGGCACATGCAGTCAGACAGGACTGCGAGCAGACAGGCACTCAATCTGAAAGGCCTTACTCTTTTAGTTACACGATTAGCCTGTAAAATCACACACAGGTCAATTCAGACGCTGTTGTGAGGGAATGATTTTCTTGAACAGTGCAAAACCCCCAAATTGAACTACATTAAAGAAGAAAAGGCGAGGCGGGCCCATGACTAGCTCCTTCCAAGCCCTGTTTCTGCAGGGAGTGCACACCACGAGTCTAATTAGATCAGTTGATAGTGCGCTTAAAGGATTCCAGGGGACAGCGGAAGAGGGAGAACTTTCAGATTCTTCCTACGAAGCACACAGGCTCCTCCAGTATGACAGAGATTTCACGAAAAAGTAAGAGTGCTGACCAATCCCACTGATAAAGATAGATGTGCAAAAGTCTTAGATAAAACGTCATTAAGGAGAGGCGTCTGCTGTGCACCCGCACAGTGCCTCGCAGCCAAGTGGCTGCTCTGCCACAAGCAGGAGGAGGCTCCGTATTAGGAAATATATTAATATCATTCATCAAGTGAGCACAGCCGATAGAACTATCATCTGATCATTTCAACCAGAGGAGACATTTTGCATAATTAAACACACACGTGTTAAAAGCGCTCAATAAAAAATAGCAATGGAGGCATCCAGGAGTGAGGACGGTACTCAGTGGCCGACCAAGTACGCTTGCAAATAAGGGCAGCGAGGAAACAGGAACTCTCGCAGCTCCCAGCTCTTGCAACTGTGTGAAAAGCTTCAGACTCGTAGGTAGAGGGGAGATGGCGTGGGGCAGAGGCTCTGCAGTGGTTCTGGCAGAGGTCGAATGTGCCCCTGTGCTGTGTTAGGGGCTTGATCCTCACTTGGCAGGGTCTGGAGTCAGTAGAACTTCTAAGAGGAGGTGCTTAGTGGGAGGAAGTTAGGTCCCTGGGGGTCCTCCTTCCAGAGGGGTTCGTGTGGTCTCGTGTTGGTTCCCGCGAGAGCAAGCTGTAAACAGGTGGCTTGCTATAGCAGTGTCTTCTCATCTCACCATGTGGCTGCTCTTGTCTCCTTCTGTGAGTTTCTGCCGTAGCACCATGACCATGACACCTTCAGCAGAGCCAAGCAACTGCCAGCCCCATACTCCAGAAAACAGAATAATAAAGCACTGGAAAAAGTGGAGAAATAAAATAAAGCCATCTGTATTTATAGATCGCAAAATTGTTATGTCTTGAAAAAAATCGTAAAATAGATCATTATCCAAAAAGGAGGCTCTCATCATGGCTTCTCTCATTGCTGAGACAAAACACTCAGCACCCACGGCTGGGGGCAGGGAGGTCTCTGCAAAGCATGTTTGCAGAGGTTGCAGGCCACACTAGGCTGGCTGAGTGGCATGGTGCCGTCGCAGAGGAGCCACGGCTCATGGCAGCAGAAGACAGCAAAGGCAGCAAGAACGAGAACAGGGTAAACTTCTAGCCCTTCACGTCATCCAGACGGCTAGGATCAGGGCAGGGCCGATCCAGTCAGTGGACAGGTCACCCATCCTCAATCCCAGCATTGAAGCAGGAATCAATCACCAACTGTTGATTCAGCTGCCTCTGAGAAAGCCCCAACTGAAGGCACACGGGGCTTTGGAAAGATACTAGACACAAGCCACAACAGAGGCATGAGGATTTACACAAGTGGCATATTATAAAATTAATATTTAAAAACCTGTAAGCTTTTCTGCTTCTGGGAAATGGAGTGTTTTCTCCTATGCCTCTCACATGGGACTGCTAGGCCCCTGGGAATCTCACAGGAACAAAGAGAAGCACTGCTCCTTCACCCACTGGGCATGGAGGTCAGGGCACGCTGACGTGACGACCACAGTACAAAGCTGTCTCCAGCACAGCTCTGCCCCTGCCTTGGGACACAGCTGTGGTAGGGCTGTGGGTCACGTGGCGCTGGTTCTATTTTTAATGTTTTTTGAGCAACTGGCACTCTGACATCCACACGACTGCAAGCACTCATCCAGCCGCATGCAAGGCGCTCCTTTTGCCCCACTCTCTGGCACTGGTGCGCTTTCCTCCTTGTGGAGGCAGCTGAGTACTGACAGGCATTGAGGAGAGAGCTCCTGTGCTGGGGTTGGTGCCTGCGTGGTGAGTGCAGCACTGGCTGCTCCCGAGAGCCCATATGCCTGTTGGCCACTTGTGCGTCTTCTCTCCAGAAACGTCTGTATCATGCTTACCCCATCTCGAAGTGGGGAGTTTTCTTGCCGCTGAGTCGCCCGAGTTCCTCACATACAGAACCACCAAAACAAGTGCACACACATCGGGAAATGAAGAATAGCATGGTGTTCTTCCAACCGACGGTGTTACCCTTATGGGGGGATCCTACAGAATGATACATCACAGGAAACCCACTATACTGCTGGCCCTTCGAGAAGAAATTAGCAGTGCACGCGCTGCAGTGTCAGTGACCACGAGTACCCAAGCAGCAGCTCGCCATGCTGGTTAGTGTGCGGTGTTCATGGCCACCAGACTGAGAACCTCTTGTAATTGTAGAGGCTGAGGGTAACATACATTCATCTCAGGCTGTCTCAACAAATTTAGTATTCTCTGGTTACCACCACTCCTCCACCATCAAGGGAGCCTTGGTGAGCCATGTAGGAGAGACCCCACCCTTTGCCTTCCTACACCAAGGGAGTCTCCATTCAGAGGATCCCAGGGGCCTGGCCCATCTCCCTACACTGTGGGATGGGCAGCCAGCGGAGGAAGCCCTGGGACAAGGCAAGCAGCTCATCCAGAGGAACATAGGGCAAATCCACTCTAACAAGGGGTACACCTTGAATGCAAACTCCTGACTGATTCTGTCCTACAACTATGAACATTACTCCTACGGTCTAAAATACAAAATCAATAGTTAACCATAGTTTGTCACTTTCTAAATGGTGCTTGATGCTATCATTATTGCTAACTGTACTCCTGCAGTTGGGATGTCACATCTGTTGAAATCAGTTGCTCCCACTTGTGTAACAATATTGGGAAGTTCTGGTGGGAAACACCTCACCCCATCCCTGCACCAAGAGACTGGGGATCCAGCAGGACAGGAACCAGCATCTCAAGCCTAGAATCATCTACACACAGATGATATGACTGAAGAACAGACTTTTCTAGAGAGGCATTGGCGCTAGTCATACAGCTACCTATTACCCAAACTCACAATGGTCATCACAGAAACTAAGTTATAAAAAATTCAAATGGAAAACGTCAAGGCAATGAACAAAATGCAGTCTCAGGAAATGAAAAATTCCACTTGAAGCTGGAAGAACTGCTTGAACGAAACTGGAGATAGACTCTCAGACCTAGCAGGATGGGTCACAGCTAGCAAGGAGGAAAGGCAAGATCTCTTACAAATAACGAGGATCCAGGAAATTACAATTAGAAAGCCTCAAGAGGATGCAAAGAACAATAATGTAAGACTGATGGGCGTCAAAAACAATTAGGAATCAAAACAAATGACAGAGTGTGTGTGGGTGGAGGTGTGGTGAGCCTTACCAGAGACCCAAGAAGGCGGGTATTCTTGAAGACATCTGCACCTCCCAACTGGGAAAAGATGGTCAAAACATCTTAAAAGGAGTGCTTCTAGAATGGGACCCTGCCGTGAGACAGTTTCTGCTGGGCTTGGATGAATCTAATGCCCTAGGGAAAAAATTCATCATTCAAGATATTGATGCAGGGGGCCAGGGAGGTGGCTCAGTGGAATAAGTGCTTCCTTGGCAAGCACAAGGACCTGAGTTCAATCCCTGGTTCCACCAAAAAAAAAAAAAGATATTGATGACATTCATGTCTTCATAATAGCAGAATTGGTTAATGTCCTTCAGGAGCAAGTGGGTGAATTGATAGATTAAATGCTTTTTCTCTTGCCCAGAAGTGAAAATATTAGATATTGGATGCTTAGTACTAATAACAAACATGAAAAACTATCTCTATTCAGTATCTTAACTTTATTTCAAGGATTCGTAGGAGCATGTTGTGGGAAAGACTGAGATGTGTTCAGAGCCCTGACTGATTTTGTTGTTTAAAAACAAAGGCTTGGGTTCAGCTGTAATTTGGCTTTTATTTTATGAAAATATAAATGTTTCTCTTAAAAAATGACATTAAAAAACTATTTGTAGAAGTAATAGCAGAAAACTTCCCAAGCAGTAGGGAAGAAACTGATATACAGATAGCAAGTATTGGAGGGGCTGTGGAGAAAAATGAAGCCTTCTCCCGAAGAGGAATAAGGGTGTGGAGACTGATTCAACCCCGGGGAAATTAATGTGGAGATTCCTCAAAAACTAGGATTAGAGCTAGGCCCCTTTGACCCAACTGTTTGAAACCTTCCTGGGTATTTTCCCAGAAAAATTAAAAATATCCTATCACAGCAATACCTATACACCATAGCACACAGTTTGCAATAGGTAACCAAATGCCCATCAACTAATGAATGGGTGAAAGACCTTGTGTTTTTTTTTTTTTTTCTTTTTGTAATTTTAGGGAAGGGTCTTCAGGATCTCATTACTACATTGGACTCACAGTGATCCAACTGTTTACAGCCTCCCAAGAGCTGGGATTACAGGGTGTGCCACCACACCCAGTCTCTATTGCTGTCTCAGTGTGCCCCAGGGGCAGGGCCAGCACGACAGGCCTAGGAATCGAATTCCTGGCCCCTGAGCCTGCTTGCAGGTGCTTTAATCTGCTGAGCTATCTGGCTGGCCCCAAAATGATGTATTTTTATACAATGGAGTGTTCCTCAGCTATAAAGAAAGATAAACTCAAGATTTTTATAGGTAAATAGATACAACTAGGGACCATAGTCATAAGTGAAATAAACCAGACTCTCGTGTGTAAACATTATACTGTCTCCCTAGTGTAAGAAACTGAAGGAGTAAGGAGATGTGAAAGGTATGATACTGTGATGGGGAAAGAAACTGCTCCAAGGAAAGAACTGCTGGGATGGGGGAAGGAGAAAAGAAGGAAGACGTGCAAATGAGATAGCTAGGGCCGCTGCACTACTGGTTGGCATGAGTCCACCCAAAGAAACAGCCCCTTCCTGCGGCTGCATGTGTCTCACTCATCTACACCTCATGACGCAGTTGGAGAGAGCAATATGCACTATGATCACTGCTGGGAATTTCCTATCATCTTTTGTAACTTCAAATTGCTTCTTTATTCTCTTTAAGATAAAAGCCAGTGCTAAAACGTTTGCCCAAGGTTTTCTTTTTTGGAAGCGTGTACACACCTTTTGGCGGTGCATCCTTTTGCACACTTGCCCTCTCCCAGGGCCTGCTCCACTCCTGCCTCTTGCGTAGGCTGTCTCCGCTCTGTGGATGGCTCCCTGTGGGCCCTGGAGATGGAACCGCATGCTGCCACTGGCCAGAGGATGACACACCAGTGGGGCCCTGTTATGGCTTATGTCTAGTTGTCCCCCCAAAGCCTCATGTAGTCATGGGATGGGACTTCTAGAGTTGTGATTAACTCATGATCCACTGGGATTATGCGTGATCCAAGGCTGGGATTATGGGTGTGTGTACTTCCTCCAGCCTGGGGCAGAGAGTCTGAATGTAATATGAGAGAGAGACAGACTTTCTGTAATGATTGCTCTTTGTTGCTGTTGTTGTTCCACCACCATGAACTGCTGCTCTCTGCCCTGTGCCCCTCTGCCTTGGAGCCAGCTGAATATGGACTGAAACCTCCAGTAACTGTGAGCTAAATAAACTGTTCCTTCCTTCATTTTGGGTGTAGGGTATTTGTCCCAGCAATGAGAGAAGAGTCGCTAAGACAGGCCCCTTGCATCTGTTTTTGTCTCTCAGTGCTTATATTCAGAACTGGGAAAGTGACAACCATGGGTCCATGACAAATAACCCCAAGGCCAGTTCTTGAGCTGAAGGAGCAGGGCTCAGCCCCAAGACACATACCAAATGGGTAGCTGCTGTCTTGCAAGAGCCCATTGCCCATAGGAGGATGCCAGGGAAGAGGAAGGCTGGCTCACCCCTTCCTGGGATGGCATGGCCCACACAGGAGCCCCAGCTCCCCACGCGGAAGCAGCTAGGAGCCTCCCCTGGGAACCGTGGGATTCCTTGAGGCCTGAGCCCTCTTTACTTGCAGTGATGAGCGATATGGGTGGGGTGGATCCACTCCCTGTACCTCCTAGAACAGCAGCAAGGACAGCCCAGCCACTGTCCCCACCCGCCCATTTCCGAAGCTGCAGTGGAAGACTCAGCATACCATAAGCGCAGACAGGCTTCCAGGGTTGTGTAAAGGTCCTGGCCATGCTGAGGACGCGGATAGTTGCACCGCAGGGAAAAGATGCAGTGGCCACCTGTGGCAGACAGCGGACACCAGGCCTGAGAGGCCTTGAGGTCCTGGGAGCGATGATGGGAGAGGCAGAGGAAGCTGCAGCCACAGAAGCGAGAGGCAACGTGAAACAGGCATCTCAGGCCTGAGAAATGCAGCAGGGATTGGAAGGCACAGCGGGTGGGGCTCACGGACAGCAGAGGGCCCCATGCGGCATCCAGGAGCCAAGGATGGAGCGCTGGAAGTGACCATCCACGGCCAGCAGAGGGACACCGATAGCGAAGAAAAGGAAGTTCTGGATGAAAACTGTCCAGTTTGGGAAGACACAGAAACCTTCAGATTCCAGAAGCTGGGATCAACAGCGCCAACGGAATACACTTAAATCTGTGCCAAGATGCATCACAATTAAACTTTTGCAAGATGTGAAAAGAAAAAAAAAAAAACAGAAAAAAAAAATTGAAAGCTGTCAGCGAAAAACTACACCTAACTAGAGGGAAAAATAGTTTGAATGGCAGTGCATTTGTCATCAGAAACCAACGCGATCAGGAAGAAGTAACACAGGATCTTTCAGCTACTAGGGGAAAAAAATCCCTCTCTGTCAATTCAAAATCCTACACCCAGGAAAATACCTTTCACGAATGAAGGGGAAATCAAGACGTTCTCAGATGAAAGAGAACCAGGACAATCTGCCACCAGCGTACTTGGCAGGAAGACCGGCTGAAGGAAATTCTTGAAACAAAGTCCTAGGGAAAGGAGTCCAGGCGGGCTGGGAACGCCCTCACACCCTTGGAAGACTGATCTGGCCCTCCTGCTCCTCCCCCTGCTCCTTTCCCCCTCCCCTTCCCTCCCCCTCCCTCCCCTCTCCCTCTTCCCAGCAGTCACTTGGAAAGATCGGAGTCCCGCGTGCTGAGATGGCTCTCAGTAACTCAGAGTGTTGCACCACTGAATGCCTGGGCCACTAAAGAGGGAAGTCTCAAATCAAGAATTCAAGCTCCTGGGGGCCTGCTCATGCAGGACAACCCTTAACCAGGGTGGTAAGAGCTCACCAGGAGAGGTGGCACTGCCTGCCTCCTCCTGCAGCAAGTGTGGGATGTCCCCTGTGTCTGCCATGCACGCGTGCTCTGAGCGTCCCTCACGGTTGCTGCCTGTTATCTTTCTTTTGTTTTGCTCATTATTTATCCCTTTGGGCAGGGAAGACAGGAAATAGGGACGAGGAGGAGGCGTGGTATGTGCCTGAACCACCCCCAGGAGGAACTCATTACGTACGTCATTACGTATGGCACACACGCAGGAACAGCAAAACCCCCAAACACACACACACACACACAAACCGCTGATGAAACAAAACAGGATCCTAAAAGCTGTCCCTATTACCCCAGGAAGGAAGGCTGGAGAAAGAAAGAGGAGTAAAGCGGATGTCAGCAGTGCACCCCCAGACACTCACGAGCTCAGCGCGCCCATTGGGGTGCCGACTGTCGCGCGGTGGCTGAGGAATAGCTTGTCTCCGAGAAGCTCCTCTACGCACAATCCCAGAGGCAGGCTGACAGCAGAAGCACGGGGACGCTGTCACGCAGGCCTGGATCAAAGGGCAACAGGAGCGGCGGCAGCGGGCTAAGACAACAGGCTTCAGACCAAAGGAAACCTTGGCACAGCGAGGGGCGGCCGGGCACCGAGAGGGATAGGCCTTGTGTTGCAGCCGCCCGAGGAGGAGCTGCAGCAGGTGAGGAGCAAACGCTGGTGCAGATGAGGGAGAGCTGATAGATTCTCCATCTCCCCCGGCAGCTGATGGAGCCTAGCAAGGCGGTTACTGCGGGGGACACAGTGGGCACCTGCTCAGGGTGCGCCGGAGCCGGCCCTAGGTAGGGCACATCCTTTCTGAGCAAGGAGCTGTGCAAGTTCGAGAACGGGAACCGTACTGCACGCCCGGATCCCAGCTGGCCCTAACAGGAGGGGTGTCACGGGAAAATAATGGGAAAACTTCTAAACAGCTGGACACAGAACAGCAGGCCTGTGACCTGTGGGACAAAGAGGAGCTCTCTAGGGAAATTGTGAAAAGTGCTTTGAACAGAATGAAAATGCAAACAAATATAACGTAGGTGAAGCAGCCAAAGCTGTCCTGAGAGTAATGTTGCACCACTGAATGCCTGGGCCACTAAAGAGGGAAGTCTCAAATCAAGAATCCAGGCTCCTGGGGGCCTGCCCAATAGTGCACCTGTGTAAGTGCCTGCTTAAGGAAAGCAGTCAGGCTCAGGATGCTGTGGTTCGATGCCCAGATCCTCGTGCCTTGCCAGACCTGCCCTTAAGGCATCGTGAGCCAGCCAAAAAAAAAGTCTAAGCTCCCACCTTAAGAACCTAAAGATAAAAGAGCAGATAAGCCCACAGTGAGGGGAAGGAAGGAAGGAACTAAGATAAGAGCGCACATTTTAAAATTAGACGGTGGTTAAGAGTCAGTTTTACCCAAATTGATGCACAGGTTTGTTATAGTCTGTGTGTAGTTGTCATCCCCAAAGCCTCACGCAGTCCTGGGGCAGCTTCTAGAGTTTGTGATTAATTCATGATCCAGTGCTGGGATTATGGATGTGAGCGCTACCTGCGGAGAGCCTGAATACAATATAGGGAAGGGACGGAGACTTGCCCTCTGACACTGCCCCTGCTATCACTGCTGCTCCTTTCTGCTCTTGTTGTTTTGCTGTTTTCTGCTGCCAGGAGCTGCCGCCCTCTGCCATGTGCCACTCTGCCTTGGAACCAGCCACGTATGGACTGAAACCTCCACTAACTGTGAGCTAAATAAACATTTCCTTGCTTAACTTTGGGTGTTGGGTGTTTTGTTCTAGCAATGAGAGAAGGGTAACTGAGACAAGGTTTACTACACTGCCTGCCAAAGTTAGCAAGAATTTTAGAGCTATAGACAAGACTATCCTATGGAGGGCCTGCCAAATAGCTCAGCGGGTTAAAGCACCTGCAAGCAGGAACAGGGGCCAGGAGTTCAATCCACGGGCCTGCCGTGCCCACCCTGCCCCCGGGGTATGCTGAGACAGCAATTCAGACTGGGCGTGGTGGCACACACCTGTAATCCCAGCTCTTGGGAGGCTGAAAACAGGCAGATCACTATGAGTCTGATCTGGTACTGAGACCCTGAACACCCTATAGACCCTTCCCTAAAATACACACACAAAAAAAAGAGAGAGAGAGAAAGATAGAGAGAAGATTATCCTATGGTTTACACAGAGAGGAAAGGATATTATAGTAGCTCCAATGGTTTTGAAAAAGGAGACTACATTGGAAGCTAACAATCTGTCTAATTTAAACATTTTATTTGGAGTAAATACATAGAAAATGGACCAGACTGACCATTTCAAGGATGTAGTTTGATGGTGCTAAGTGTAGTCAGTATGGTTAATCTGCAGACTGAACTCTGTCACTGTGGGAGAACACCATCCCAGCCTCTCTCCCATGCCCTGGCAAGCCCCTTTCTGTTTTCTGTGTCAATGGCCATGACTCCTAAGGACCTTCAGCTATGCAGAGCCATGCAGCATTACCCCTTGGGGACGTGATTGTGTGTCCATGACGTTCTATCCTGATGCAGCCAATGTCGGAGGTGGCTCCTTTTTCAAGGCTGAGTCATACTCTGTGGTGAGTACAGGCCCTGTTGGGCTCGTCCACGCTGATGACCCACGTGTGGGCTGCTTGCCCTTGTGAGTGTGGGCCAGTGCAATGGAGAGCATGCGGTGGCACGTTGTTGCACTCGGGGTTTGCAAGGGATGTAACTTAATACTGGAAATACTGGTAGGGCTATTATTTTATAGTAGTCAGCCAAAAAGTTTAGTGTAAAAGAATGCAGGAAATCTGGTGACACACACCCTAAAGACCCAAAGAGTCCAGCTAAGGGGTGGCTGTGCCCCACGGAAATGTCCCATGAGCCCTGAGAAGACCAGGAAACCACGGCACTGCCTCTCATGAGCCGACTGGGGGTCTAGAGCACACACCAATGGCTCACGCACGCCTACTCGTGGTTCTGTTCTAGGAAGGCCAAAGGTCGGTGGGGAGGCCAGAATGTCTGCGCCATGGGACGAAGGCTCTGTGCCCACAGGCTCGGGTCTTCCAGGAAGTGGCATTCTCAGGTCAGGGCCAGTGTCCCCTGCAAGGCACCACAGCCATCCTCGGCGGCAAGCTCTCAAGCTCCTCGGAGGATGACAATAGCCGAGGTCATGTGAGGAAGGCCAGCACTACAAGCTCCCACGGCAGAACCAACAGCCTCACGAGAAGCAACAGCTCCCACTTCTTCCTCTCCAGTCCCCGCTTTTGTGGTGTTGGCGACCGTCCTGGGGTGCCTTCTAGCCCCACCTAGTGCTGATTCAGTTCAGCTGGGCTTAGCAAGCTGGCCACCAGCTGTCAGTCCACCGCGCACATCTTCAAGGTTCTTTCTCAGTTCAGTCTGGTACACAGCTAGAAGTGGAATCCTGGGTCATGTGGGACTTCTGTCTTCTGGGGAGTTGTCATCCTGCCACCCACAGCAGCTGTGCTGCTCTGCACAGGTGTCAACAGCACACACATGTCCACCCGCTGGCTGCTCCAGCCCTCTCGTTCTGTGTCTGACAGTTTCCCGAGGGACCCAGCAGCATCTCCTTTGGATTGAATCTGCACATCCCCTATTGCGAGTGCCTGGCCTGTCTTCATGTGATTATTGCTTGTGCTTATTTGCATAGTTCCTTGCGAGGTCCCCTGTTCATGTTCCAGCCAGCCCATGAATTGTTGCTTGAATCGTAGGTGTTCTCTGTATATTATGCATACTAACCCTTTGCCGGTTCTATGATTTCCTGACATTTTCTCCCACTCTGCAGTTGCCACCAACTCTGTTGATTGTGTCATTTGGTGTCCTCTACCTGGTCTTGAGAATTCTATAACTGTCCTAACCGGGGCTGTACGACTTCAGCAGATGCCTAAATAAGTCAGTGGGCCAGAATCTGCACATAGGTTATGAATACATCGAACTCATTTTTGACAAAAGTTTAGAAGTGATTTAGTGTAAGGGATATGCTCTCTGCAACAATATATACCAAAACAATTTTACATTTATGTGCAAAAAAAAGAAAAAAAAAACCCAACAACAACAATAAAACAGAATGCCTGGTCTAATTTCTACATTTTATATCAAAATTAACTTGCACTGGAACATGGACTTGAATATAAAACTGTAAAATTTGCAGAGAAAATATAGGAAAACACAGAGCTTACAGCTGGGCAGAGAGCTCTTCACTTGATTGGAGAATTGGTGCTTTGTGAGGGGAAACAGAAATCCATTCTCCTTAAACTACCAACTTTTGCTTTGTCGGAGACCATCCTGAGAATGCGTAAAGACACCAAGCGGGGTAACTCTGCATAAGGCACATAACTGACGGAGGGCTATTAGGAAGAACATATTGGAATTTCTCAGGCTTTATTCTTTTTTTTTTGCAGAACTTCTGCTTGCCAGGGAAGTGTCTATTCCACTGAGCCATCTCCCTGGCCCCTTCCCAGGCTTTAGTATGAACTGCAAAACAGGCCCAAGCTAAGAGGGGCAATTTCGCAGGAGAAGGTACAGAGATGACAGAAAAGCACCGAGGCATGCTGAGGCCACCTCCTCTTGGGACACTGACGACAGGGTGGGGAGAAACCCCATATGCCCACCAGCAGCTGAGATAGAAGTGCTGAGGGCAGGAAGTGCTGGCACGGAGGGGCCCCACAGCCACCTGGACGTCCCGGAGGATGCACAGCCCTCTGGGAAGTGGATTACCAGGCTTTTAAACCAAACCCGTTGCTACTGCTTGGCTCAGCGATTTCTCCCCCGTGTGTCTGGGTTCGTACCATGCCTGTGGAGCACCGCCGAAACCACTTCGTGTATAGCAGGTGCCAACCCATGCACACAGCCTTGTGAGGAGGAGCCACTAAATAACTGGGTCCCTTGTGGCCGTGCCTTGGAATCTGATCCAGTGAAGAAAGCCAGCGAGCCGTGGCCAGTGCAGCCACCCAGATGGTCCTCCCTGAAACGCAGTGTGCAGTGGGTCCCTGCCCTCCTGGCGTCTACGCCCTCAGGACTGTTGTGAAACGCGACTGAGCTGATAGTTACGAAGGCGGAGGGCAGATCCGTGGTTGCCAGCATGTGGGAAGGCCTAGGTAAGGCCGAAGGAACCAGGAGTTGTGGCCACAGTGGGGGACTGAGGAGCCCTTGAGCGATGGAGAAACTAAACTTTGGGCACATGCTTACCAGTGTCCTGAGGGTTACACCTTACAATAATGCATCTCTCTCTCTCTCTCTCTCTCTCTCTCTCTCTCTCTCACACACACACACACACACACACAGACACACACAGACACACACACACAATGTACACATGCCAAATACACTTATAACACACCACACATGCAACACTGTCTTAGCTACTTTCCTCAGCTGTTGTGACAAAAGACCCAACACACAAAGTCAAGGAGGAAAGCTTTATTTAGCCCACAATTTTTTAAAAATTTAATTTAATTTTGAAAAGTAAAAGCAAAGCAAGAACAAAAATCAGAACTAAAGAAAGAAATGGGACAACACATAATAGTACATATGTTGCAGATTTTCATATCAAGAATAGCCGATTAACAAAGGTATATTATCTATTTTATTGTCAAATATGTTGGCTCCCAGTTTGTAGAGGGTTTCAGCCCATAATCTGCTGGCTCCAAAACAGGGTGGCATGGCAGAGGGGTAGCCTTTCACAACAGAAGAAGAGAGCAAAAGCAATGAGAAAGAGGGAGAGACAGAGAGAGAGAGAGAGAGAGAGAGAGAGAGAGAGAGAGAGAGAGAGAGAGAGAAAGAGATAGACAAGAGACAGAGACAGACACAGAAAAACAGACGGGGAGAGACAGAGACAGGTAGAAGTAGATACAGAGAGAGAGAGACACACACACACACACAGACAGAAAGACAGAGACAGAGGGGGGAGAGACAGACACAGAGAGAGCGAGACAAAGGTAGAAATAGAGGCAGAGAGAGAGGGAGAGAGAGAGACAGACAGACAGACAGAGACAGAGGCAGAGGCAGAGGGCTCTTTCTGCCCCTGTTTGTACCCAGGCTACCCACCCTAGGGCAGGCACAGCACTCATGACTTTGATCTCAGTTTTGGCCCATGAATCAACCACAAGCTCCTGATTCAGCCACCTCTGAGAAGTTCACCCCTGTGGCTGTGCACGGCTTTGGGGATACCTAGACACAGACCATAGTGACCACACATGTTTACATACAAATGCCACATCCACATCTTTACTCACACCACACACGTACACACACACCTCCAAAGAATGAGCATAGAAAGAAGCATCCTTAAGTAATATGGGGCAAACTATAAAACTTTCAATGACCATAAAAAAAACTTGATTGAAGGAAAAGTAGGTTAGGATATATAAGTCTATCTCTCTAAGAGACATAGCTCAGTGAGAAGGCCCTGGACTCAGCTCTCAGCACTATGAAAAAATGCCCTTAACTGAAATATGCTTCTTCTGGGTGTGAATTACCTGGCCATGTCTCATCAGGAGGAACAAATGGATAAGAGCAGCTTCAAATAGCAGCTAACCTTGAGCAGAAACGATGGGAAGTGGCTGTGTAAAATCCTCGTCGAAAGGGGGCTGCAGTAACAGTCTGACAGAAAGGAGGGAAGGCCCAGAGACTCCACTGCAAGGAAGCAAAGCGTGAAGAGGCAGCACGAGCTTGTCCCTGGAGGACAGACACCAGCAAAAGCCTGTGAGACTCACAGGGGACTGGCCAGGCCTGGGGATGGGCGACACAGGTGCTTCACGCGTGGCCTCAGGGGATGCAGTGGTTCCTCCCACAAGGACCTGGCCACGTCCAACAGAGGTGCACATGAGCCTCTACCAGCCTGGCGACCACACTTTGGGGGATCTGCCCTGTGGTAGCCCTGGCACGGGTGCAGACAGGCTGTTGGCAGTCTGGGGATCCGCTGCAAAGTGCAGAAGGGCAGCTCCAGGGTCTTCCTCCACGCGGCACCCATGTGGGCTTCAGATGTACAAAGTTCCCCGAAGAGAAATCTTCTGTCTTTGCTTTACTTGAAGAAGACAGCTCGAATGGAATAAAGTTTGGATCCCATAAAACCTGGATGGCCTGAGTTGTCTTGCTGATACTACAGGAAGAATATACTGTTTCCATGTATTTGATAAGTAAAGGCGTACATTGCAATAATAGAATGGTGGGCTGGGGAGATGACTCAGTAGAACAAGCGCTTGCCTGGCATCACAAAGGCCTGAGTTCAATCCCTGGTTCTGCAAAAAAAAAAAATAAATAATAATAATAAATAATAATAATAGAATGGTGAACCATATACTGCAGCCATGCATGAATAAAGAGGAAGAGGGAGAAAGACAGAGGGAGGGAATTGAACAATTCTGAATACAGATTTGCCATTGCTATCTGAGACCGTTGTAGACATCTGCATGCAACTTGGGATCTTGCTCATAAGTGGAATAAATCAGACTTGCAGGTGGACCTCAGCTGTGTCCTGATGTGAGAAACTGAAAGAGTAAATAAGGCTCAAATGCACAGCACACACCTGAATGGGAAGTGTGTGCTCAAAAGGAGGAAGGAGCGAGGGTGGGAGGCAGGAAGGAAGAAGGGAATGCAAGACCGTTTCTCTGAATTCACTTAGAAGAATGGAGTGTGCTAATACCATTTGGAGAAGGGTTTTTCCCCTTAGGGGTGCACAGAAATCTCTCCTCTGGGCCAATCACTTTTTATTCTATTTATTTACTTTTTTAATTTTTTGAGACAGGGTCTCACCATGTCAAGCAAGCTGGCCTTAGCTCATTTATGCTGCCCAGGCTGGCCTGCATGTCACAGCGATCCTTCTGCCTCAGCCTCCTAGCTCTGGGGTTGCAGGTGTGCGCCACCATGCCTGGCTCTAGGTCGGTAACCATTGTCAAGCACCCCATGATGTTTGGAGAATTTTTATGCCCACATCTTGTGTCCTGGGCGACTATGTGGAAGGTAACAGTATGCAGTGCACTAGCTATTGTTATCTTCCTATTATTTTGCTTTGTAATTTTATTTTTTCTATGAAACAAAAAAAGTTACCATTGAACAACTGAATCAACAAGGACAAAATGAAAAGTGCACTGAACAGGGAATTTCTTACATAGAGGCAACATGAAATGACCACAGGGCCTCAGTTGTGTGTCCAGTGGGAACAGTGAGGCAAGGCCATACTCTATGTGGCTTTAGGGAGGGACTGGATGACTGGCCAGAGCTGGCAGGGGACGCATCGAGGATAGGATGAGCAGTGTGCGCTGTACTAGGGTGGCCCCAGCATGCTGTCCCTTGGGGTCCTCTGTGGACACCGGTGTGTGGGGGACTGGGGGCCTTGGGCCAAAGGTGAGGGTGAGGGTGAGGGTGAGGGGTTTGCCCATGAGCGAGGCGTGCCCTGAAAACCACCCATACAAAGTGGTACAAAGTTGTTGCACTGCATCCTTCAGGGAAAAGTCTGTGTGTGCATATGTGTGCATGTGTGCATGTGCATGCATGCATGTGTGCGTCTGTGTGCGTCTGTGTGCATGTGTGTGTGTGTGTGCGTGTGTGTGCATGCGTGTGCATGTGTGTGTGTGCCTGCGTGCGTGTGCATGCGTGTGTGTGTGTGCCTGCGTGTGTGTGTGTGTGCCTGCGTGTGTGTGTGTGTGTGTGTGTTTTCCTCTCTCACTTCTCTGGCTGCTGACTTCGGATGCAGAATGGGTGGGTGTGGATGGCTTCGGGGGCAGCTGTACCTGATGCTGCGACTCTGAGGTGGTGTGAGTGCCACACAAGGCAGGATGCAGCATGTAGTGTGAAGGCCTCGGGGACAGGGACACCCAGCGTGGCTTACGACCCACCGGCGGCTGCTGATGCGACCACACAAGCAGAGGGACTTCTGAGGCATCCAAGTGAAGGCACAGTGGTGGCTGCCACGGTCCCAGACTGTGGTCCCTAACTCCAGGTCACCACTGAGGGCAGCCGTGGGTTCCAGCAGCTCTGGGTTTACCATAAGAAATGCGGCAAACTATGAGCCCAAATACATCGTCGCAGGGCGCAGGGAGTCTGCCAGGCTGGGTGCCACGTCAGAGGACATGGACGCCACGCAGCTTCTTCTTGATCCTGGTGAGTCCTCACTCTTCAGCCATGACAGGGTCTGGCTCAGAGCCTCTCTCCAGGGCTGGAGGGTGCTCCATTGGCTGTGCTGTGCTGTGTGCCTATGTGTCTGCTGGTGGGCAGTGGGGCTGTGTCCAGTCTGGGCCACTGTGAATAAATCTGCTGGGGACAGGTGTGTGGAGCCTCTTGGAGCAGAAGGAGACTGTGCAGCTGGAGGTGGTGCTGGCACAGTGCGGGGGCTGCGCCTTGGGCCGCTGAGCTGAAGCGCACCATGCACATTCTGACAAGGCTATAAAAGCCCTAAGGAAAGAGGCGAAGGAAGTGAAGGGGGTGTGGGTGAGCGCTCAGTCCAGCCTGCAGAGGTCCTTATGGCCCAAGAGGCCAACCAGCGCTGTCCACTTCCACAGTGCAGCCCACTGGACTTACTTAGATGCCGAGAGTGAGTAAAGATGGCTGTGATTGTCCTAGAGACTGCGGGGGAAGCTGCTTGCTTTTCTCACCATGTTGGAAACTGGGAAGCAGAAGGAAATAAGTGTCCACTCTAGCCCTGCCTGTGAGAAGTCACTTCCGGGCAAGCAGACCTTTGAAACAAGAGTTTTCTTCTTGAATAAATGGTCAGCTGCTAAGGGTGACCTGGCACCAGGACCAGAGTGCTGGGCCACCCTGCTGGGCTCACAGGCTTGCAGTGACCTTCACAGACATGTACAGCAATCTCCAGCTGTCGTGCGGCCCTGAGCGAATTAGAGCACAGTGTCCATGCCTGAACAGTGGACTCAGCTGCGAGGCCCTGAGTGTGCACACAGATGCAGATTCTGGGCTGCTGGGTGAAACTGACCCGGTTATCTCCTGGACACCATGAGCTGCATGGGAAGAGGAGCTAGAGGTTGAGACTTGGGGAATCAAGGAACGTTTCTGGAGACAAAAACCAGTTTTGAAATATGGGTTTTACTTGGGTTCAAATCAAACCAGCAAAATTTAGACAGTTCATAAAACAATACCTTTGAATCTTTGCTAATATTGGGGGTACACTAAAGCGGGCCTTTTGGAGGTATGCACCGAAGTTTTCACTCTCTGCAGGGGACTTCAGCCACGTTTCCTGCCTCACTACAATATTGTTCTTTCATGGTGGCCTACATTTTTTGACACTTTCCCAGACTTCTTTTAAGAAATTGGAGGTCCATTCCAGTCCACGCAGAAGAGCAGGGTACAGGGTGGTTAGGGGTGGAGCCAGGACCCAGGCCCAGTAGGGGGGCTCTGTGTGGAGCCCTCAGACAGCAGAGCAAGAGCCCAAGGGATGGACATCCAGAGGACCTATGGGACCTCATGGCAGGGAATTCAGTGGGGCAGTGGGGGAGGGGGCAGTGGCCAGCCGGGGAGCAGGTGCCACGGGTGGGGGCAGGCTCAGGAGCCAGGCTGCTGGGGGAATAGGAGTGCCCGGATGGCCTAGCCATGTGTGAATGGCTCTGCCATCTTCTATCCCACCCCACCCCCCGGATTGAAATAACAGCTTTTGCAGTAAGCTACATCCCAGCACTTGGTTATTTTGTGTTTTGAGATGGGGCTCACTAAGTCACTGAGTTGCCCAGATGGGCTCACATCTGTGACCCTCCTTCTTCAGCTCCTCAAGTGCTAGGCTACAAGCATACCCCTGGCCTCTGTCTTCTCCCCAGCCAGCACCTTTCTATGTTTTCAAGTGCAAGGATTGGAAAGGGTCAAAGACAAGCATGCACAGCTCGAGGTGCTGCATGGGTGCTGGTCCCATGCACAGGGCCAGTGCACTGCTCTGTGGGGCTGGGGTGGCGCTGGCATTGGGACAGGGCACCGGGGCAGTCTGCTGTAGTGCTGATGCTCACCAGAGTGGTGACTGTGCCCCTGGCCCTGGCCCGTGGGAGGGCTGGGCGGTGGGCATGCCACAAAGCTGTCTCCCCCACAGAGAGCGGCTGGGGCCGAGCAGCAGTGTGCAGCACACCATCCTGTGGGGACAGCAGAGGCGGTGGCACTGGCCCAGGACTTCCTGCCTCACCTGCTCCCCTCAGAGGCGGGGCCGCCCGCTGGCTTGCAGGAGGGTCAGTTTAGCTTGCATGCCTTGGAGCAGACCCTGAGGGATGATAAGGGGCCCAAGGAGCCTGGAGACCCTCAGTGCAGCTCAATGCCCTGGATGCTGACCCTGGCACAGTGGGGCTGGGCTGTATCTCAGGGTTCATAGGGTTGCTGCTGCTCAGCTATCCACCCTGCCACCTCTGCTAGCAAATGTCCTGCCCCCCACCCTCCATAGATGTCACATCCTGTGTGTCCCAGGCTCTGAGGGGCTTCTTGCAGATGTTTTGCACTCTACGTGCCTGATGTCTTGAGTCACGAGTGGAGGCTGCAGCCCATCCATCAGTCCCTCCCTCCCCCTGCTGCAAGCATGCCCCAGGTGGTGCTTTTTAAACCTCTCCAGGACACTGAGTCCTCTTCCCCTTTCAGGGGTAAACATTCACAGCTCGGTTTATTGGGTTCTTTCTGTGTGCTCAGTACTCTTCCCTGTGGCTCACACTAATGGTTGGGCAGCCTCTAAGCCTCCTGTGAGGAGGGTCCACGTACTACATCTGTCATATGCTTTGCGAGCAGAGCCCAGGGCCATTGTCCTCACGGTCTTCAGCAGCAGCACCTGTCTGTCCCCGCCTGCACGGCTGACTCCAGGCTGAGTGCCCACACCCCAAGACCTGCACTTCCATGACTGAGAGTGTGACTGCATATGACGTTCCCAAGCCATGCGTGTTCTATGCTTGCTACCTCCATGTATGCTATCTTGGTCCCTAAAGCATGCATGGAAGTTACGGAATGCAGTGCCTGACATGGAGCAGAGGAGCTGGCAGATGCAGTGTGTGGAACCCCAAGCTGTCTGTCACCATGGGTGAAAGGCAGCCCCCAAGCCCCTGGCTTCCTCCTCTTTGCCCGTGGGGGTCCTGCTCTGCACATAGGCTGTCAGTGGCACGGGACACGTGGGCTGACAGGCCCTGTCCATCACCTACTCTGTGGCCCCCCAGGGAATGCCTGTCTCCCCTTCTTGCCAAGGAGCAGCCACATGGAAGAGTGGTCTGTTTGAAAGCTGTCCAGCTCCAACTGGAGGAGCTTGGGTGACCAACAGGCGCTGCCTCTCAGTGGGCAGAGTGGCCCCAGGGCCAGCAGATGGTGGAGCCGGAAGGAGGAGGCTATGAGCCTCTTAAGTGAGCCGTCCAGCTCGGCCAGGCAAAGAGAAGAGGCGAGTGAGGACAGAGTTGCTGGAGTGGGAGCTGTGGGCTCTGCTTGCTGCTGGGCAGCAGCTTCTGGGGGCAGTGGGGTGTGGGCTGGGTGAGGCTTTCTCTGCATGCTGAACAGGATGGTGAGTGTGGCAGGGTTGGGGACTGCACCTTCGGGGTCCTGGGCAGTCATTTCAGGCACACTGTCACCGAGCCTCATGTCCCACCTGTACACTGGTAACAAAAAAGCCATCTCCAAGGCTGCTGAGGACATTAAGCCAGGCATGGCCCTGGCTGCGATGGTGGCTCTGTTAGCCCAAGGAGCAGCTGTTTCAGCTCAGTGGGTGGGGTGCTTGCTGCAGGACAGGGGCTGGGCTAGTCGCTCCCAGCCCCAGGGCTGTGGCGGGGAGGTGGTGTGCGCCAGGAGGGGATGGCTAGGGCCTGAGCTGTGCATTTGGGGTTTGTAGCAGGAGGGAAGCAGGTGGCTGAGGTGAGGGAGTTTGGACAGAACATACACAACGTAGGCTGCACTGAGGTTTCAAGCATGAAAGTTGTGTGAGCTGTGGAGACACGGATGCACGGCTAGCAGCTGCCCGGGGTCTCCTGCAGAGGCCCACGGCCCAGGCAAGCCCAGACTTCTGCAGAGTGTGAAGGTGGCACAGGGAAGCAGAGACTCTGCAGGGGGCTGGACTGACTCCCAGGATGCCCTCGCCTCTGAGACCTCTCTGAGGCCCCCATGAGGCAGCATGGCCTCAGGTAGGTTGTGCTGGCTCTGAATTGATCTTTCCTCATACAGCACATGCTCCTCCTTGAAGTTAGGTCCATGCAGCGCCCACACCTGCAAATGCTCCCTGGATGACCACAAGAGGGCAGGGCACAAGGATGAGCTGGGGAGGGCTCAGCTCCAGTGGCAGGTGGAGGTGAGGCCTTTGCAGGGACATTCATGGGAGGTCCTCTCTTGGAGGGGCCACACCAACAGGGCCGGAAGAGGAGTGGAGCACGGGAGATTTCTCAGCCATCTGAGGGCAGGGCTTCCTCTCACTGCGGCAGCTGCAGTTCTCAGTGCTGCAGCCGGTGTGCTGAAAGGGCCAGCATGTGTCAGGCACCTGGGCGCAGGCCTCTGGTTCACTGCTACTCAGTTTTGAAAGAATCACATCTCAAAGCCTTGTTTCAAATAAATAAGCAAAAACAATCTAGTGCTTTTTTGAAGGAATTAAAGGTGATCTGTAAAACATGCCAGGCAAAGAATTGGTTGTCTAATTACAGATGGCTTCAGACAGTGGGGATAGGGATGGCGTGGTGATCGTGTGATGGTGGTGGTGGTGGTGGGGTTGGTGGTGGTGGTGATGGTGGTGATGGTGGTCATGGTGATGGTGGTCATGGTGATGGTGGTCATGGTGATGGTGGTCATGGTGATGGTTACAGTGGTGGCAGTTATGACAGTGATGTAACAACAGTGGTGAAATTCACAATCAGTAATCTCTATGGAGGTTTTGGTACATGCCAGTGGCTCCATTCCGAGCCCTACTTCCATATCTTAGCTAAGAACATAAGTTTGATTTTCACTTTTATGGGTTCTTCATTTAAATTTTTATTGGAAAAAATACATTGGAAAAGTATGAATAACTTTTTATGAGAATTTAAAATGTCTTTGGAAAAGCAGACCTCACCAGAGACCAATTAGAGTTCTGTCCCCCCTGTCTGGATAGTTTGCAAAATCAAGTCAGTGTGCTGCAGGATGTGCTTTCACTTATCAAGGTGAGTGTGCGCATGCACACACACACACACACACACACACACACACACACACACACACACACCAGGCAGGCTCCCAGGTGTGAGTGCCCTGCCATACACCTGCGCACAGAGCCAGGTGCAAGCACTCCTTGCAGGTGGGCGGCTCAGATCTGATCTGCTTGGAGTCCTCCTTCCACTTCTCTCTTCCTCTGCCTGGCAGGAATGAAGGGAGGGAAAGAGGGAGGGAGGGGGGCCTCTTTCTGCTCCAGAAGGACAATTTGAAACAGCGCTGGCAGAACAAAACCCTGGCCTAATACCTTTCCCAAAAGCATACTGCCTTTTGTAGCTGCAGCAGCTGGGAATCCAACAGTTATTCCCCAGACAGCTGAGCCAGAGCTGGCTATTTTGGGCTTGTATCACACCTAAGAATCTGTGCAGCAGACGCAGTGCCAGGCCGACGAGGCCCTCCCTCCTCCACAGCCACTTAGAAGCAGCTGCCTGCATGTTTTCTTCGTGGATCCGATTCCAGCAGCAGCATGCCATTCTCTCTGAATCCTCTTCAAGTGTCTGGTACACATTTGTGCCTCTTGATAGCTATTATTGCAGCGTCCAACTCAGTCCGATGCCAAATGACAGAATGAAAACTGGAAAAAAAGCCACCATCACATATACTTAACTTTGTAGGCAGAATGACGCTGCATCTGGATGTCGGAGCGTGTTCGTTGTTTGACTGCATTTTCAGCTTTGCCTGAGATGTTTGGCATCAAGGAGAATAGTCACACTCAAAATAACATTAACATGGGCAAGTGCGAAAGCTCTTACATTGTAAAGTAAAAAGCACCAACACTTTTGAAATGCAACCACTGTAGTCTTCCTGGGGCTGAGATACGCTTGATTACAAATATTTGTTTTGGTTAATTCTATCACTACGTTCATCACCACCACCATCCCTATGACTACCATCACCACCATCACTTCCATTACCCTGACCACCAGCACCACCACCGCCACCACCACCACCACCACCACC